>JAUJPO010085461.1:0-10174 GCA_032270745.1 Tiaropsis multicirrata | reverse complement strand
AATTGTACCAAATTTCAGCCAATTCGAACAATTTTTGAAGCCTGCAGCCTGCCCCAAAGTTTTCGGACAGACACACAGACAGACAGACAGACAGACAGACATTCTGAGATTATAGCTCAACTGAAGCTGAGAATTGTCTTTCGTTTTTTTTAATAAATGATGCAATAAAAATAGTTGCCACATTTATTGTATCAAATTGGCATTCAGGGAATTCAAAAATATCATTACCTAAAGCTAAACAGAAAAACTGCGTAGATTATGATAATGATTATGATTTCAAATAAATAGTATTTCACTTTGTTAGCAGTCCGTAAAAAATCGACCCGCTATGGAGTTTGCTTTTGGTAAAGGTCAATGAGGTTTTTCATATAAATGCTTCAATTGTTTTCAACGTCTTTACTCGATGTCTTTTAAATAGGCCTTTTCCATCTACCGCAGTAAGAATATGAAAGATCCATGTTTGATTAAAGAGTTCTCCTCGTTTGATAAGAAGAGGCACGGTTCGCAAAAATCTTTCTGATATACGACATGCCTTCAATCTGCTTATCATGATAGTAATTTCTGACGTCAGACGTCTAAAATATTCAAAAATGGAAGTCGTTGTATTGGCAATAGAATTTTCGTCGTTGATCGTTGCAGTTCTCGGGTCGCGCGCGGTCGAAAGAAAACACAATGGAGGCGTTACCTAACGAAATTCTTTATCAAATCATTCAGAAATTAAATTTAAGAGAAGTTTGCGCTTTGGCAATGTGCTGTCGACGCTTGAGAGAGGCTGCTGGCTATACAATGGTATGGCAACGGTTGACAATCCAACATTTCTTGTGTCGTGAAAAGTTCAACAAGGAGGTGACTCATTTTATTGATCGACTCGGAAAAGAACATTCCTGGAAAATCTGTTATCGTTTACTTTTCAAGATACAGAATTTCCGACCCGCCTTCTTTTGGGACGACGCACAGGAAATCGATTTGACTTGGAAAGCGAGGAGCTGTCGCGAGACGAATGATTGGTACACCAAAGATGCTGCAAGCCACCACAAGACGATATTCATTCCCAAAATTCCCACCAGTTGTGATAGTACGAGCAGTTTACTGAGTTGTTCTGAGGTTGCTGGCCAACTGGTGCACCATTTTCTTAACGAAGGAACCGAGGATACCTTCATAGACGGTTGGCGTTTAACAAAGGAGCAAATCCAAGAGCTGTGTCTACTCTACGGTACAATACACAGTGATTTTAACCTTCCGAAATTTATCAAAGTTTTGCTACAGATCGGTATGGGACTGTACCATGTTGGGAGAGAGTATTGTTACTACCCACTATCAACCAGAACAATCAATCGATTTTATATGTTGCGTTACCGAGAAGAATTGTATCGATATAAACGAACGGCGGAAAATTATCGAGTACGATTCGAGGAAGAGTGCGATTTGTTTATTTCCGATTTAAAGAAGGTTCGATTCAAGAACGGATGGTTTGAAGTTTTCGTGTGTTCCAAAGTGGACATTCAGAAAGCTGTTCTTAGAATTCTGATTGCCATTCTCAAGCATTACGAGCTATCCTTAACCAGCCTTTCAAAACTGACACCTTTCGTCGAAAGTTGTTTTAAAAGTGATCGTTGGAGCTCAGACACTGTTGCGTTGAAAGATTGGATTCTTAACCTGTTGAAGATTGCCAGTCAGAAGAAGGCTAGATACAGGGAAACTGAGCTCGACCGAAAAACCATAAGAAAACAATTACTTGATACCAATTTTGACGAGCACCATGTAGCTTTGAAGATGACCTACCAAGACCAGATGAATCTAACCTCGTATAAGCTCAACGAATACATCGATAGTGTTCTACTCGATAAACGTCGACAAGACGATGAAACATATCGATTTATCGATTTACTCGATGAAGAAAAACTAGAAGTCCGACGGCTGTTACAACTCCAGGAATTCTCTCTTCCCTGCTATTTTGTCAAACATTTCGAACAATCGCTAATCGTTAACAAAACAAAGAAAGTGCAACGTTTGATCGATATCTGTGAACAACTACACGCGCTTAAGAACTACTTCTCGCTTAAGAACCTCATACAAGCGGTCCGCGGGGTGTTATCGACAAAGAGTAACACAAACATGACCTGGGGTGATATCGGTTTCCAATACATGAAAAAGTTCGTACGTTTAGAGACTTCAGTGAAAGCGGATAACAACTATGGTGAATATATCCGAGAAATGCTCGAAAATAGACAACCAAAACAATGGCACAGTATCCCTCTACTTGTGCCTCACTTGAGCCGTATCCAGGACGCATTTAAAACAGCCAGTCAAAGTGATGATACAGCAGGTAGTGAGAAGAACTTGCCAGACGGCTGTTGGTATTATTTAGAACCAAAGTCCACCACACAGACCTTACAAATGATTGGTTAGTTTTTATCACTCTTTTATTTGAGCAAGTTTCTTTTTTACTCTGATTGACTGTCAATACGTTATGTTTTTAACTACGTGCCAAGAATTTTTAAGACTTCTAAGGAAGATTTATTAAGGAAATTTTCCCATCGAATTGATATTTGGACCAAAAGCCTAAAGAACCAAAAAAATTCAAGCTCATTTTAAAATTTCGCCGAATTTTTGGTCCCTTAAAGCTTTTGCCTGCTGAGGTAAAAAAGGTACCTAGTCTCGTGATCCTGAAATGATCCTATTTATCTAGCCATGCTCCATGCTCCACTCTTCATAATCTTTATATAGGTCAACAATAAGTTTATTTATGATATCCGTGTAAAATATGAAATGGAATAGCTTTTCTAGAGCATACAAATTTTAATAAGTAGATTTTCTGTGAACTTGGCCTCTAGTCTATTCTACTTACTGAAAAGGATAGGAAATAATAGTGTACCTGAATTTTATGAGCAAAGATGACTTGTTTATTTTGAGTGATAAACGTCACAATTTCACCTTCTCCAGGAAAATATTCGGTCGCGCGGCCCGTGCGGCCTGAACGATGTAAATAATCGGTTGTATTGAAAGGGCAATCGTAATTAATGACTAATGTGATCTGAATGAAAAAAAAAGAGATTCAATTAAAATCAAATCTGTACTGTTAGCTGTGTGATTTTTATACTGGGGCAAAAAGATAAAACTCGAATACGTCTCCTTTAAATTACTTTTTCTGTCTTTGTAATTCGTGAAATGTAAATTAGGGAGAATTGAGTGTCTCATAGAAACAGATTGATTATGGAACTCCAACGTAGAAATTACTTTTACTCAAATTCGTTCTTACTTCACCCGAGTCTAATCCTCTTGAAGCGACATCGGTGCAGACCAAAACACGACTTTCATTTTTCAAAAATTTATCGTAGTCCTGAGTACGAACCTAAACGATAAGAAGAATTATTTTGAAGTTTTGAAGTTCGAAGCCCTTTGGTTAAGTTGGACCAAGAAGCCATTAAATTACCATCCTAAATTAAGGATTACTAGGGACAAAGAAGTTGTGTGTTTTTTTGTGCCTACAGAGTTTTTTCAGGCTGAAGGTCACCAAAAACAGGTGCACTTTTCCATGAATCTTTGTTACATTTTCGTTTTCCAATACATACATATAAATATTATTATATGATGATGTTATATATTCTAGAAAGGTTTCGTGCCCACTCTATTGGCTAGACATAATATTTCCTTTTCTTACTTGGGGGTTCATATTCCCGTGGAGTTTGGAATGATGGATGTTAGCTTCTTGCAATTTGATAGACACGAAATTGCATGCCTTAGAGTTGTTACAAAAGATGATGCATTTTCGAGATGGTCTTCTGATGAACTTTTCCAATTTTTTAATCACCAACGCTAAAAGATGGAGAAAAAGCATATTAGTTTGTATTAGTCAGGTAGCTATGATGACCAAAAATCCTGAAAGTATGCAATTTTGCGGATTATCTAAAAATGGTTGGAAATGGTTGCTAGGAGTATAAAAACATGAAAAAGCTTTGCTTGGCTCTTTAAAAGTGTTAAAATAGAAATTGGCATTTCCTCAACAAAAACCTTTACATAGAGTTTAATCCTTATGATATGTGTAAGAACTGCTTGATAGTGTAAAACCCACCAACAGTGTAAATGTACTAACTCTATAAATATAAACATAAATATATACAGAAACAACAGGAATGTTGACAATATGCTTGATACTTCTACAAAGTTTCAAGACATCTATTAAGTAATTAGAACTTGAGATTTGGCTTGATAAGTTTTTAAAAATGAGGTTTTCCTTGATTTTCCTTGAGATTACTAGCAAAAGCCCAAGGGACTCATGAAAATTTCCATTTTAACACTTATACAGAGCCAAGCAAAGTTTTTTCATATCTTTACACCCTTAGGAAGTATTTCCAGTCATTTTTAAATAATCCTACCCGTATCCAACTATTTGGTCATCATAGCTACCTGACTATATATATATGTAAAATGTTTTCTTGTTTTTTTTTATGGCGCGCGGAAACGCCATTTGAATACTATCTTTTTAAAACGATACTATCTCATTTAAAACGATACCAACTTTTGTTAAATGGACACTATCCCATTTGAAATGATACTATCTTTATAGTATATGTTAAAAGAGATAGTATCGGTACAATTCAGATAGTATCACTTTTAAATGAGACAGTATCGATTTAAAAAAAGATAGTATCGTTTTAAATGAGATGGTGTCGTTTTAAATGAGATAGTATCGTTTTAAAAAGATCGTATTTAATGGTGCTTCCGCGCGCCATAGTTTTTTTCTTTTGGCGGATGTGAATCAAATCCCGCCATTGGTTTAGTAGCGTTTAAATAAAAAGTCACAAAACTTCTAACTATCAAGCCCTAATTTTATTTTAAAAATCCCACCGAATTAAAAAAGGATTTAGCATTCTCAGAAAGTACTTACATTCTTTCTGATCTTCGGTTGTTTTTGTGAACGAATGTTTGACGTTAGGAAGAACTTTATGGAGATTGGACTGGCTGATCTCCAAATCCTAAGGTTTGGTATAAAACCATCTGCTTTTAGTATAGTAAACCTTCCTATTCATCCTAGACAAGATTCTAAGGGTCAGTTATCGAACTCATTTGTAATGTTTATTCAATAGTTTGGCTAAGGCCATTAAAGATTCAACAACGCCATTATAATTATTTTTTGATCGCATTTGATAAATCATGATTTTTATACCATTTTATCTCTAACGTATCCACATAACTGCCTTCGGTTTTGTTCGGCTATTCTAGTACAGGAAAGGATATAAAAGGTCATATTTTTGTAGGAAGAAGGGACATCCGTTTTTTTTTATTTATCCCCTTTTTCAAAAACCTACCGCTAGAAAACTGAAGTTTTCATCAGTATCTTTTTCAGAAGGATTTACAGAAGGATTTTCAAAAGGATTTACAATCACAAACCTTAATATATCTTTTATAGTGGCTAAGAATTCCTTTAGGAGGCAGTGTTGCGGCTGTTAGTATGGCTTGTGTGTCCATTCGCGAGTTCAAGCTTGATTCTGTAAACTGAAATACAAATACAAAATTCATTGTGAGCACAACTCCTCATATTCCACCAGTTAATAATTAGTTATTTGTGATCAATATATTTCTAGTACAGTCCCCATGAGAGTGACCTCAACATTTCGTCACCCACATTTTTCTAACAGGGTTCCCAGCAGTTACTACCAATTTTACCAAAAACGTGGTCTTTTTTCCATAACGAGAACGCTAAAAGAGTTTTCCCTCACTTGTTGAAGGAAATATTAATTTCAACGTCAAGTAATTTAAAGTCTGGTTGAAATGTATTTCTTATTAACGGGGAAGATTCACCATGGTTGGGTCCAACCAGGTAAATTTTGGAAAATGGAGAATCTTAGATTAGCTGAAACCCTTCTGATCTTAATAAGTATTTAGAAAAAAGAATTCCCATTTGACTTGAGAAAACTTTTTCAAAAAGTCTAAAATGTATTTTTTCAAGTTGAGTTAAAACCTGGCAACTTTGAAGAATTTCAGTGGTGACCTTCCTGAAATTCTCATCCATCAATGTATCTGCTTCATCAATCACCAGATATTGAAGGTCAGAGAACAACAAAAGACCTGAATGAAAGTACAAAATATTGGTATTTTGAAAGTCTTCCACATCAAAGAACAATTTATTTTTCAGACAACAGTCTCGTCACTGGCTCAGTAGCTGTATTGGGTAAAATTTAAAGTACATCTATGTAATTAAGAAGAGTTTCAAAGTGATGATAAACTAACCTCTCTGATGATACTTAAGTATTGTGTTTGGCGTTCCAACAATTACATCTACAATACCATCCAAATAGTCTTTCACCCATTTCTTAAAATAAAAATTCATTGCAAAGTAGAAGGCAGGCATTTAAGAATTTTGTAACTTTCCCAGTTTCTAACAACATCACACCCTACTTATGCTTAGAACATCTCCGATCCACAGCTTGGGTTGTCGAGTGGTTTCATAATTTCTTTATATAAATCAGCCAAAAGTTGTATTGTCACACTAAGTTTCAAAAAGCCTTTTGAAGCTTCAAGTCGCCAATGCTGGCCTACAAGGCCCTGCAGGCCCTCTTTGAGACTCTTTTGAGAACCACTCTACCTCTAGTCGAAAAACGTTTTATTTAAGCCTGGAAAGAAGTTTTGAAATGGTAACACAATTTCTAAGAGAAAAATGTTAAAATTTTTCTTCATGTCTCTTGACTGAGTGAAATTTTAATTAGGTGAAAACCATGCGAGATAGCATCAACTAGAACACGCTCTGATCCAACTAATTTCTGCTCCATGAAACATCAAAATCTTTAACTATTCTGAAAATATTATACAATATACCTTTTGATTTTGACCAATCAAGCCCAGTGATCTAACAGGAGCATGATGGCTCATTGACTTGAAGATTTTCTATATAAAAAGAAAATAATGGATCGTAAAATAAAACAGCTTATTAAGGGCACATTTTTTAAATGAAAACATTAAAAATATAAACCAACAAGCCATTTTTACAGACTGCATTATTTAAAAAACTTGTGTGTAATTTCAATCTCTGCTATATAAGTGTGAAAAGAAATATACTTACCATCGTTTTAGGGATCATTCAGAAGTAGGAAACTTAGGAAACTTCGAAATTTTCCAGAATTTATCACAAAATCTTCCCAAGTGTTTGCAGTTCTCAAACACAAGCTTAACTTCATAAAATTCATTTATTACAGTACTTCAAAATATTATACTTACCAGAATTTGTGCAGCCAATTCACGGCTTGGTGCAACAACCAATGCACGCGGCCGACTCAACCGATTGATAAAACCATCATCACTATCATTCTTCAAATGAGAAATGATTGGAGCTGCATATACCAGTGTCTTGCCTGAACCTGAAAAAATAGAAGACTTGAATTTAACTTTTTCATATTTAATGACTTTTTCAGATTTTGATATCGTTAAGTTTTCTGAAATGATTTGATTAGGAGTATTTTTTATATAATTGAATTTATATTACTCTTTTTCAAAATAACAAAAGACTTTTAGTATGATTTAATGATGTATCTTACCTGTTTGCGCTGCACAAAATATATTTTTCTTTTCATTGATCAATGGAATAGACAGCATCTAGACACAAAAACAATGCAATGATTTTATCAAAAAAGAAAGTAAACAGTAGCGTTTACATTAATTCAAAGACTAATATGTATGGAAACTTATTGTAAAAAATGGTAAGATTGTAAGAGTAATGATTCATCAAAAACAATGATGCAAAGCATAATGTTTCATAACAACGAAATAGAAAACCTGTATAACAGTTGGATGAACAACATGAAGGCTTTCCAACCCTTGAATAACATCATTTCTCATATTTAATGCATCAAATGTTCTCAAATCTTTTTCACTGTGATGAATTTTGTTCTGATTCTGAAGATTGAAATTAAAAAGTGTTTGTAAAAATAATCATTCCATTACTGCAAAACAGAGATTAACATGTGCTTATTCCTTGAGCATAAATAATTATCTTTTGTCTGAAAGGTCACTGTAATTAAAATTTCTTCATGATAAAAAGAACTTTTCAAAGCACCACTTATTACTATTAGACTCAATAATAATTATTTTATTCAAACCAAAATTTAATAATATAGTGAGATGCAGTGTGGAGAATAAATTAACTTAAAAAAACATACTTTCAATGAAATGAAGACAATATCTTTATCACCTTTTGATATCCTACCTCCTGGCTTATTATCCATCTAGAAAGAAAATGTAATTCTTATTATTAGGCTTTCAAGTCTTATTAAAGAGTAATAAATCTTTTGAGTAACAATTTTCTGTTTTAGAAACTAAATGCTGTATTTTGTAAATAGAGTGTAATTTTTGAATAGGGAAAAGTTTTTCAGAAAATAATAATGCATGATTTACACAAATTATAGGTAGCAAATATGATTTTGGTCAACTTATACGGTAAAGAGTAAAAAAAGATTAAGATTAAGATAAATATAAAATATTTAAGGTAAATAAGATAAATATATTTGTGATCTTTCAATACCAACACACATCTTACAGAAATGCATAGCAGTCAACTCTCCTGCATTTCTGAGATGTCTCATGCATTTTTAAAAATCTCTCGCATCTCCCGCATTTTAACAAAATCTCTCGCATTTCTCGACCCGCATGCAAATCTTTTTAACCCTTCATCCAAATCAGAATATTTTCAGAATTATTTAAAAAGTTATTGTCTGATTTCACCTGATTACCCAATTTTTCGATCTTGATTTCCCAAATTAGAAAAAATCTGATATTGCATTTTTATTCCTGATTTCCTGATTCCCCAATTTTCCAAATTTTTATTCCCGACTTCCCGATTTCTTGGTTTTCTGAATTAGAAAAAATTGGATACCAAATTTTTAGCTTGAAAATATTTCTGTTTCTCCCGCATTTTAGATGCTTCAGGTTGACAGCTATGAAAATGCCAAAAAATGCGCTCTTTGTCACCACTCATTGGAAAATTTGTTTCAAATTTTAAAACATACCTTAGATTTGACAATAGTAGGTTTGATGATAGCAATTTTTCTAGCATGCCTGGCCATTCCTCTGGTGAAGTGGACATTTGGAAACTTTTTCAAGTTATGCAAATTATTTATTAGTCTTGAATGCATCTGGAAATAAATTTTTCAATGTTAGAACCGTTCAACTTTTACATGCATTTCACATACTGTGGAGTGTGGATGTGAGTAATAAAATTGAAAGTACAACAACTTCTGATTGTTTAAAAACACATATTCATGTCAGCAAATTAATATCCTAGATATTTTCTTTTGGTATTATCCCATTTTGCCCCTGTTGATGGTACCAAATGAAAATGACATCACAAACATGTGTAAAGCGGGCTTTTTTTAACAAATTACAAGGTTTTTTAAAGAAGGTTTTCAATATTATGATAGAAGGAGAGGTGTAAAGTGAAACAAACCAAAATTTTTAAAATTTTTACAACATGAAATTAGGACCTTAAGACGCCCAGATTTTTCTGGGTGCCATGAGCATCCGGGCACCCATGGCTTTGACTGGGGTTTTAGGTCCCCCGTAAGAATTTAGGTCTCCCTTGAAATCTAGGTACCCCCTAAAAATAGACATTCGTAGATACCCCCTCTGATTTGGCACCTCATGTAATTTAAGGAAATCATTACTATGCAACCCTGAATCTCATAGAATTGAGGCTTTCAAATTCCCTAAAATAGATCTTGAATCATTTAACAACTTGGCCTTTGCTACTGAAGATATCTTATTCAGCCCTCAGACCTTACAAATCAGAATATAGGTACCCCCTGAAATCAAAGGTACCCCAAATATTTTTGTTAAATTCAAGCCCCCAGCGTTTTTAAGAAAAATTTTGGGTGTGCTATGGCACCCAAGATCTTTTTCTCAAAATCCATACCCTCTTCAGTCAAGTAATAATCTGTCCATTTGCAGGGTTAATGTGCATTTGCAACGGGTTATTACGTCACTTTTGTTTTCAACCTGTTGCATTTGCAATAGTTTCAAGTTTCAAGTTTCAAGTTTTATTTTCGTTTTATGAATTATGTACATTTAAAAACTCCTAGCACGAAATAACCCTAGGGGCTTTCTAAGTCGGCAGGATATAGAAAATTTTAATTTTTCAAATAGATATAGACTAATGATAAAAATAAAGAACTAATATAAAAACTAG
>JAUJPO010085450.1:0-10174 GCA_032270745.1 Tiaropsis multicirrata | reverse complement strand
CAAAACCGCACGAAATTGACCAAAACCGGCGACTGAAGGAGAAGAAAATTTACCGTTTTAATAAATATTCCCCTATATAGTAGGGAAATATTTAAAAAGAAAACAACAGTAAATGAATTTTTAATGGTTCAATTTGAAATCAAACAGAAGATGAAGAAACGGCTCCGTGGTCAAAAAAACTTAAAGGTCTCTAATTATAAATAGCTAATGATTTCAAAAAGGAAAGTTGTAATTTCCGATGTTTTACACTTTTGTTTAAAAAAAAAATAATGATGATTTTTTTACTTCGTGATCGAAGTATCCGTTTTGAAATATGGTCCAATATTTTTATTATCCTGGGGTCTAATCCATCTTCCAACTGCGAGACATTGGAAAGACTAAATGATGTTACCGTCCTTAAAAATAAATTAAATTGCGAGAAAACTATGTTACTGAGGATATTTACGGCCAGATAAGGCTGGCGAAGGAAAAATTTGCGCGGCGCTAGAGTGAGGAATATATACGAATATAAGACTTCCTTTACTCTACCGCTGTTAAATTCCCCACGCAGAAAAGTCTCAATTGCTGAATACCTTATATATTGGCCATATTCTTTTGTATTCTCCATCTGCTAATGGGGTGAAAGAGTTATGGTAATTTTTACAGTTCTTTGGACATGCCATAACATACCTGAGACAACAGGATAATGTTTGATGGTTTAGTCCTTTCGCCAGAAATCCGTTAGACAAACATCAAGGAGTAAGAAGAGAGTAATTCATAACTGCCTTAAACAAACACATTTCCGCTGCATGGTTGGGCAAAAAGGTCTGTGAACCTTAAGAATCTTAAGATGATGTAGACAAGGTCACCCCGTAGGTACGGAACGTTGTTTTGACGCCGTACAGATAACGTTGTTTTGACGCCGTACAGATAACGTTGTTTTGACCTTATGTGTCTGCTGGGCAGCTATTGCTACCATTATGCAAACAGATCGATTTCAAGAAGAGCATCGAGGTTGAGGCTAATGGAACATTAAACTGTGTGTTGAAGTTATTTGCTGGTAATCTTGAATAATATCTACAATTCTTTTGCCCGAGATTGTATCGGTTTGTATCTTATGAACCAGTAAAAACGCTGTGTGCAGGAAATATTGTTTCAACTACTTTATTTTTGAATAACAACAAAATTTTGCAGCGCTATCGTCATGAACTATGAAGGAGAAATTCCCTCATAACAAGGTCACTGGTTATGAATATCAAACGCCATATGACAATAACAAAAACTTCAGTATGTGATATATAGTTTTCATTCAAACTTTCTTATAACCGATAGTGCGGATTAAGCAATTTTGTATGTTATTGTTTTTCATAAAACTCATTTAAACACGCTCGCCTACAGACTCGTATCCTATATTGATTAAAGTATGTATATATCAAAAGGTCATTAAAATTAGATGCATCTTTAGGATAGATTACACATACATAATCTAGCATTTTACCTTAATTGGGAAAACTCGGAAAAAAGACGGTGGGTTTTATAAAGGACCGACTTCTTACATGGTTAGTGTAGGCGCTCTTGATATTCACCAAAATTATGGTTAGAAGGCCAAATGAACAATAAAATAGTCCGTTTACTGAAATAACGAAAAAGATGTTCAATATTTCAGAGCAGTCGTCCTTTCTCAACGTATTAGATCAGAGCTGAAAACCTACCAATTTACTCACACTAACTTCGTACAAACCCTCACACGGAATTCCAAGTGGAAGATACTTTCAACTTTCCGACTACCTACATGGTACGGAATCTGATCCAACTATTGAATTCAATATTTTATGTCGATATTAAATCGACTTTTCTCAAAGCGGTGCTTCCATTTCTCTATTTCCTGTTCTTCCATTTTGAAGAAAAATTGTTTCACAATCGTAACATGTTTTCTACGGAAACTTAATGCGATGCGCGCCAAGTTTATGACACAGCTTTTGCTTTTTGGCTTGATAACAATTGTCGTGCAACAAACAACCGAGAACAAGTTCTTCTTTTGTTTTGATAGAACTGATAAGGCACCGAAATTTGACAGCATTTGAAAAGATTCTAGGGCCTCGGGGAAGATGAAGTGACTATGGCAAAGAAACTCTAAGAGATCATCTCTTACTCTAGATATCTTTTTAGTTTCACAATGTCTTCTAGACATCAGGAAATAACTTAAGGAAATCGAAAATTGTGGTTCAGTGAACAACCTTTTGATTCTTTACTCAAAAGCTCAAAAGGGCAAAAGAGCCACCTCAATTATTTAAGTTGGCTACCTCTATCAAACAAATTTAGTATACATTACGGCTTCCTTAAGAAAATACTCTCCATATCAATTGCTTGAAGAAATGATTTGACACAGCCAAGTAAAATGACGCAAAAAGCAGTTAGCGGCTTTCTGTGTTCTCTCCTTAAAGCGAAATTCAAACATAGACAGACAGGGGAGTCGGGATATAACTATTAACAGAAAAGCACCTAAGCTAAGCATAAACATGGAACATAGTATTACAAGCTAGCAAATATTTGCAGCCCAAGGCAATCGAAATATTTCGCCTTATCGATTAATTCTGAAAAGCATTATCAAGAGAGTTCCTTTTACAAATATTATATTAGACATTAGAGAAGCTCTACCTCTAGGAATTTGGCGCATCAAAAGAAATGGCTCGTGTCGGAAGCTTTAGGTAATGGTCTGATGGCATTTTTGTGCGTTTTATCATCAAAAATAATTCAATTCAGAAAAGTCCCTCAAAGTGTTTAAAAGCTTATTACGTCTTCGCGCCCTCTTTGACTAGCATAAGCACATCATCATTTTTTTGCACAAGGTTATTTGTACTATATGTTGAACTTTGCTCAAAAGCAAAACAATTTCACGCTCACTTGTGAAGATACATAGTATTTCGAAAAAAAGGGGCTTGGGTTCGATGTTGCAATATGATGACGTCACATTATCTGTTCGTGTAATTTTTCCGATTAAGCAATACTGATGTCGTAGTTTATATCTGTATTGCTAACGGAAACGCTGAGTACACGTTAGACGTATCACAAAATCAAAAATGTTCCTCTCTGCTTTTAAAAATATTTAAAACTTAAAAGAACCAAATTTTAGTCTTGTTTGTATAAAAGAAAACAGCAAGGGTTACAGGTTATCGAAAAAGGCATCTACTGTATAGTTTTAAAATGGAATCATTATCAGCAAATACTGTCCAAAAGTTATCAATTTAAAAAACAGTTTAAATCCCAAAAAGACTTAAAAGTTTCTTATAAAAAAAATACTCCCTTTAAGTATTGCAACTGTGTTTTTTTCTTTTTACCGCACGACGACAGCTCTATATGTCAAAAATAGCACACCTTATAAATCCAAAAATCAAACGTATTTGCACAAAAATAGAAATGCGCATGATCAAAATAACAAGAACGTGTTATAAAAAGATATATACCACACTAGCTAATACCAAATCTTTTTCTCGATAAACACTTATTTTTATAAGAACAATTTTATAGGAACATCGAGCTTGAGATTTGGTGGAAATCTCTTATTCAAAAAGAGGTTATTCAAATTTAGTATTTTAGAAGAAATGACAACAAATGTAAAGTAACCTTGATGCTAAGTCAGCCATTTCGTAAGATTTTTCTCGAACCTCTCTTTGATATACGTAGTGTCAAACTTCACAGCTTCTTGGCATTTTACTTATCTATCAATAAGGTTGACAGTTACAAGGGATCACCATAATATCAAATTGTATAACATGAAGAAATCATGGTTGAAAGTCGACAACCTTATCCTTTAAATTAAATGCTCTTGACTCGATAGAAAACCGCGTTTTCTTTTGCCGCCTTCATCATTTTAATGAGTTCCTGGTATATTACCTGATAATGGTTATCAGAGAACGCCACAGGTCGCTAATCCGCCATTCGTCGTCCTCCTTTAATTGATCTCGTTAAACGTAACCTCGCTTACTTCAAAAAGATGACAGACAGTGACGACTTTATGGACTTTTACCCTCCCCCCCTTCCCAACATCAGACACTAACGCACCAAATAGCGTTCTGACGTTCTGACGTTGAAATATGTTGTTTGGACGTCGAAACAACGTTTTGTCCCCCCCCCTGTATTCATGATATCCATTACGTAATGTTTCCGTAGAAAAGATTACGTAATGGATATTGAGAATCCGCCACTGGCAGGCATCTTTGTTATCCTGGTTCTTGGTAAAAAAAACTTGATAATTTTTAAGGACATAGTACGAGAGAATGTTCACAGAGAGACACAGGGGTATGCTCGCTCCCCACTCATGCTCTTGTCTTTTGGCAAGAAAAAATAAAAATTGACTTCCTAGTTTTCGATGACATATTTTTGAACTTTCTATAGATATTCAATTACATTTTTACACAGGCCTTTTAGAAAGGTCCCTTGGTCCGGTGCTATAGAAAGTTCAAAAAATGATTGAAAACTAGAAATTTCAATTCCCAAAGCGAAAGCGCCAACTGATTGAACAGTACTATTTGGCAAAGAAAATAAATACGTTTTCAAGATTTCGATGATGTTTAATGTACAAGATACCAGTAATTTAAAGGTTTGATATAAAATAGTAAACTAGTCGTTTAAAAGACCCTAGAGCAAGAAATTATCACTTGCGGAAAAATCGGGAAAACATTTTGTTACGGATATTCAAAATTTATTTTCCTCAACTCTCGCGCGCTAATTCCCGTGTGAACGTTTTTCTAATTTTACCTAGCCAGTACCCGACTACTGGATTTTGTTGCGGTAATTTTAAATAACAGATTTGTTCACAAGTGTAGGTTTGATATAAAGTTGTCTGTACACAGATCCGATATCTGCGGAAAATTCAATATTGAGATATAGAGAGGACGCAGCAGAGATATTTCTAACAGATTCGTATTGCACTTATAATAACGACAAGATACTAGTTTCTATGTGTCAACTGTAAAGTGACATTGGTGTAAAACTATCATATTGTTGTCAAAACATAACAACAAACCAATCGGTTTCATCTTGAACTTTAAGAACCTTGTTCCTTATATTGCAATCAATATAAATTTTAATTAACACCCACCACATTGACAGGAAATCTGAAGCAAGCACAAAGTCAGTCAGTCTAACCCAACCCTAGTAGACAGCATCTATACTTTTATCAAAATCATGAGGAAATTTGGGCTAGTAAGTACCCTCCTTAATTTGGGCCTATTCCCCGATTTAAGGTTTAAGGATATAAAAACTGACAATCTCTACTCCAACTTCCTACACTTAAACCTTATAGGTTAAAAAATGTGACGTTTTGCTAAGGATCCCTTGCCTTAAGCTCTCTGATTAGATTTGATGTTCTTAACTTTCCTGAAATGAAGGCTTAAACTATTTGTTCTTAATTTGTTCTTTATTTTACTGAGAAAGAAATTCACTATAGCTGTTTTCAAGCAATTTCCTTAAGACATCTTTCCTCAGAATACTTATTTACTCCGAAGCCTAATATTCTGATATATAATACCGTTTGTTGTTCTTGAAGTTCGGATTTAAGAAGGGCGAAAAAATCATCATCTAAATCGAATGTAATCAAACAAGAAAACCGTTATCCGAGATAAGGAATATAATTAAAAGTAAGATTTAGTAATTACAGGGTACATAATGAAGGACATTACATATTAGACAGCATTCTGTAGAGTATTACCACACGTTTATCGTCCGTTAGTATACTCTGTGCAGATTGTCTGTTTTGCCTTAAATTTCCCGCGAATTAGTCTCTGCGGAAAAGTGTAAAAAAATCATCGTTCTGGTGTTGCCTCAATTTCCCGAAAAGAAATCACCTGCACGCTTGTTTATGCTTAATTTGAAAAATCTCAAACTAGAAATTGCGAATGGGAACAGATCTTTACGGAAGTGAACGTTTGAATTTTCCATAGATATTGGGTCTGTGTGTACAGAAAAATTAGACATGACTTTGAGAGTAACCGCTAGCAATCCTCTTAAGATTTTAACATGCCTGGAGTCGATGTCATTGATATGGAGTCAGAATGAAGAGAATTTTGGTCAATAACAAGATATATATCATAATGTTATTTTGCTTTCATCAGTATCGTATTTATTACACTTTAAAGCTTTATTGATATGTCTAAAACCCTACTTGAACAAACTTAGTGACGAGGATAGGGTTTTATTGTCGCTTTTTTTCTTTGTAGCTGACTGTGACGTCATATCGCTTTCATATTGACGGCGTGATGAAAGAGCTATTTGGTTATAATCTTTAACTTTGTAAACGTTTGTGGTATTTCATTAACTCTCTTAGTGTTCCTTCTTGGAAAATTCTTAGTAGTAGAAAAGTCCTAATAAACTCTAGCGCCTATATTATCCTCGGAGACTTTAAAGACATGCTAGGCGCCATAAAATTCTCTTTCAGCTGCTTCGAGAAGATTTTTCCTCAGTAATTTTTAGATCCAAAATTTGTTATCAAAAGGCACTTGCAAAAGAGCAATCTGGTGGATTGTGTGTAACTCTCAGAATAACACAGCGCTGAAGAGTATACCTATAAAATATATTCCTAACCGTCCATGCGTTATCCTAGCAACCGTCCATGCGTTATCCTAGCAGACACACAAAGAGTTATGGCTCAATATCTGGATTTAACAAAACTCTGGAGCAATCTCAGGATTTAATCTGGTGATACAAAACTTATGGCGCTTCAATAAGGAGGAAAAAAACGAAGCCATATAGGGGACAGGCAGGCGGACAGGCGGGCGCAGGCGTATTTTAATAGACCGCGCGTACGTCTTACACACACAGTTATTCCAATATTGTTTCCAAGTCCAATTAACCTTCTGACGTTGAAACAACGTTTATTGGATGTTAAGACATCGTTCCATGCCTTCTGAGATACACGCAAGGAAATGCAAAAAGCCACTAAAATACTTAACTACCATTAGTTCAATAAGTTCAATAAAAATGGTCTATCTAATGTCTGTGATCTAGTTACACCCGTCTCACACAAAAATACGTTTGGAAGAAACTACAAGGAAGCTCTCTTGAAATGAGATCATTCTCTAGTCTAGAAATAATTTAGAAGATTTCTTCATGAAGTGCCGTAGACAATGGGGTCAGATCACTTTTAAGTCAAGAAAAAAATTCCATATCTTAGAGGAAGTATGGGATCAGTATCTGAGCCATCTGAGTCATCCTGAGTTAAGTTCTGTTGTAAAGATTTTGTCAGTAAAGTTTTCTCTCATGTAAAAACCAGGACAGTATCATATTTTACTTTCTGTTTATTTTGTGTCAACCTGGTTTCTACGTTAATAACTGCTTTTAGTGACACAACTTTTCACAACATAATTAAGATTTGTTTTTCCGTCCGTTATTAAAATTACGCCACCTGGCCACATAGACGTGGTTACACACTACAGGATTTGCTCCCCGTTCAAAAGTTATATAATTACTTTAAAAATAAGATAACGCATTAATGACCAATTAAAAATGCCATCAATTTACATTAGAAAATTCATCAAACGCTGTTTTTAATGGGTGCTTTAAGATTAATTAATCTGTGGTTCCCACGAGTTGCTTTTCTTCTACTGCTAAATATGATGATGAAGTGAAATCATTTTCTATAAAAATATCAATTTTTGGTCGATTTTACCTTCCGTTATAGTGATTGCCACATTTTGCTGCACTGTAACCCAGCACACAGAAGACGTTTTTTCAACATTTTTTCAACGTTTTTTCAACGCTAAAGACTTTGAAACAACGTTAAAAAAACGTCTTGTCTCTGCTGGGAAGATTTTGATTTTGAAACCAAAAAACTGTCTACAAATGTCTTCGAGCATACGGTATATTGAAAAAAATCCCCTTTATTCCTTGACAAAACTTCAGGTTTCCATTGAGAAAAATCCCCTTTATTTTTTGACAAAACTTTCCCTTCGTAAAAGAAACATACACAGACTATGCAATGTGTTCTGAAAGTGAAAGTGCACGTCATTGAATTTATTCTTTCAAGTTAGGACAAATTAAGTTTGTATAATTTCTAAGGCACTTGTTGAAACTCGTTATGTCAAATTAGGCATACTAGACTAGAGAAATACAATTAGCAAAAATGTTAATGCGACGCCGAGGTAATTATAATGAGCGGCTGTGGTTAATTTTAGGTGGTAAAATTGTGTAAGAAATGACAATCATCAATTCTCTACTAAATCTATAGATATGCGTCACATTAATTCTTGGATTTTAAGTAAGTGCTCTTTGTGGCTGAAGACAACGTATGGAAACTTATTACTAAGCATGATTTTTTGTATATCAATGCAGTTTTTGGCGGAATTTAATTGCTTCGTCTTGACAAAATAGAGCATTTTGTTTCCAGGAAATTTATTCACTTTTTTGGGCATATACCATTTTGACAGAATAAATTTAAATTCTAGACTTTGACCTTTTCATAAAATACGTCAAAAGCAACGAGTGCCTTTTTTTTTAATTGATCGCTATGGTAACCGAATCCCAAGAAAGCTTATCAAAACTTGACTTCATTGATAGATGTGTTATTTTGAGTCTCGTGAGACATAGGCAGCCGTTGCTCATAACGTAATTTATGAAAAGGTTTATTTACCTTAAGGGGATAGATTTTCGCAAGGATTAATTTTCGCGAATTTTGGCCATTTTTCGCGAAATTAAATCCTCGCGAAATTTTTAATTCGTGCTTTTTGGCCGAAAACCCCTACTAGGATAATGAAAGAAATTAGGTTAAAACAGGCAAATTAGCAAACTTAAATCCTCGCGAAATCTTTAATTTTCCAATTCGCGAAATTAAATCCGCGCGAAAATTAATCCCATCAAGGTCCATCTTAATTTTCTCAGAACATGATAACACGTTGATTAAAACGAAAGCTGTCAAGACTTAATTTTCTTTAACCACTTCTTAATGAATCAACTTCTCTATGTTTTAGGTAATTATCACAAATAGTAAGAAATTAATTGTCAAAGCAAATTATACTCACTCTCTCGCTTTCCAAGTAATGACTTTAGTGATTGCAATCAATGATCCAACATTGTTTCAACGTCCGAATAACTTTCAGACGTTAGAACAATCGTCGTTTGGGCGTTTAAAACTACGATCCACGCCTACTGTGGGTAGCTAGCATGTTGAACGTCATCTGAAATATTTTCTGTCAACAATTGTTCTGAGAAAATTCACGCGGGAAATTTAGCATACGTGATGTGAAAACGATACAAGATAAACAGATATATGCCTGTTCCAACCCACTAGAACTGAAAGTTTGATAAACTAATTTTTCAAAACAAGGAATAAAATACACAACAATAACCAACAAAGTTAAAGTTGAGTACCTCAGCAGGCACACAGGTTCTAACATTCAAATGTCGTTCTGACGTTCCATCTATCGCTACTGGGATAGTTAAAAAAACCATAAAATTTATGGGTGGATTAATGAAGAATTTTGTATCTTATAAAAGCTCAAAATTTAAAAAAGCTTGAAAACTTTCCGGTTATGATATCTAATACTTTGAGAAACCTCTTTGATATTTACATAGGGAGGTTGAATGGTCAAGTTGTTTTGATTCACCTCTCACTATGAATGGGAGTATCAGAAACAATCAATTTAAAACAAAAAACTACCAGTACTCCTACTACTTGGTATAGGGGATAATAATTTTATGTTTATCTTGGCTTATTTTATGATCTTGTTTCTGGTAAAATGCTTTAATCACCAAAAAAGTTTGAAACTTTATATTACATAGCAAGCAGAACCTTAATCGGCCAGTTTAAGCCCAACAGACATGAAACGTTGCTTCAACGTCCAACCAATAATGTTGTTATTTGGGCGTTGAAGCAATGTTGGAACAACATTTTGTATCTTGTGAGAAGAGAATACTTACTCATTCGTCATTCGTTGCGGTTTTGTTTATACTACAACGAGTGATAATTATAAAAAGCAGAGAGAAGAAATTTTCAGTTCAGTTACATCGAAGAGCTTTAAAGAAGAAAGACACATTACAATATTCGAAAACATTTTGACGGAAGACAACAACATATCTATCGATATGCCAAGCGAAGTGATGTATGCGCCTAAAGTTGATGTCGAGATAAGTGCTGTAACAGGTGGTCGCCGGTTAAGAAGCCATACTACCGTCACCGAATCTATTTCAAACAGTTTCTTAA
>JAUJPO010085449.1:0-24386 GCA_032270745.1 Tiaropsis multicirrata | reverse complement strand
TTTTGCAGTGAAAATGCCTCGGTTTTAATCCTTAATATGATCGATTTATGATCTATAATAGGACCTTTCTGATCCTTGTGATCCTTATTTTCCAATTAAGGATCAATTGATTCTTGTTTTGATCATGATCCTTGATTAAGGATCAGGATCCTTAAATAAGGATCAATGGCATGATCTTTATAAGGATCAGCAAATGAACTTGTACCACGAATCCCGTTGAACGTCACATTTGCCTATTCCATTTTTTCTCTTCTAGGTTGGACAATGAAGTTGTTTGACCTTCTTCCCGTCACTTAGGTCACTTATAGGTGCCCAAAAGAACAAAAAGAAAACTAGTGTACAAATTTTGGGACTATCTTTGCAAAGTTTTATCTTCGTTAAAGTTATACGCTTAAAATAAAAATGTTAATGAAAACAAAAGTGAACAACATAAAAGAAAGGGCACAAAATATATTAAGCCCACGCCCAAATTACACTATATTTCAAGGTTTGTATTTGTTATTTCTTGTTTATTTGTTTCACTCCCTTCCTCAATTTTTCTACAAACATCAAGGTATAACCGCTTAACTTTTTTAAGCAAACCATATTTGTTTCTATCTTGACCACTGCTGACAGACAGCACGGAACCGGTGGAAAAAAATTTTTCACCCTGCTGTCTCCCTATCGTATTTAATTTTTGAATTCCCGCTGGAGGCTGTAGTAGGGGGCGAGCGATAGAGAACACACATTTGGGGATATTTTCTCCTTTAAAAATGTCTAATGGGTGATTTTTGTGGCGGTTACAAAATATTCTTTAGCAAGAAAATCTTCTCCAACAAAGACTAACTTTTATTTAGGCAAAAAAGCGCTAAAAGATTTGGTCATTTTATCAGCAAAACAACGACCATTGTCAGAGAAATAATTATTATTTAAGGCTTTTGTGAATTTTTATTACACTTTCTTGCTTTGGATTTTGATCACTCATGGTATGATTGTTAACAATAGGTAACGTGCATATCTCTTGCTTATTAATTACTCTGCTTTCACTCCTGCATCTTTTTTATGACAATGAAAGACGTGTCAAGGTTTGTTTACATTTTTCAGATGATTCATTTTTAGGCATCTTGATCCAACTGCCGGTTTAAACCGGTGCCCCACCGGTGCGATGTAACTTAGCACCGGTGTGTTTTTCTATGTTTACCAAATCGCGTGGCGGGACACAATTATTAAAAAGTTAATTAACATTTTGGGAAATTTTAAACCTACTTAAAAAAATTGTATACCTAATAAATTATCCAGTCATGAAAAAATGATTATCCCAAACCAGGTAATTAATGAGATAATTAACTTTTTAATAATTATTCTTTATGGTGGAGTGCAGTCTAGGATTTGCAAATGAAATTTAATCTTATTTTTTTCTTTCTTATTTTTGTTGCTCCAACTGTGGGGTTTAGAATAAGAATGACCTGGATGGAATAAAATCATAAAATAATTACCATAGATGGCCCAATCTCCGCCACCCCCTACCCCAGTATGGATTTAATGTAACTAAGGCCAAAGATCTTTGGCATACATTCAAAGACCTTTGACGTGCTGACGTACAGGCTGCCGTGAAAATTTCACTAAAATTACATTATTTCTTGCTCCAGGCCGCGTTTACGCGCCTCTGTCTTTGTTCTTCTTTTTCAGCAATTCCGACTTCTTACTTTCCTAGTTCTTACTCTACGTTTTTGCCGCAGTGCTCAGGCTAAGAATTCCAAAACAATACCCATATTGGAAATCTCAATCGTGGTAAAGCATTAGGCATTCGATTCTAGCGTCCTCATAGCTAAATTTTTTCATTGGCATAAGGTATCATCTTTCAAAAAAAAATATTTGGCATGGATTTTCACCGAATTCATACTGGCACCTCCCTAATCTGTCATCCCTATTTTAAAATAGCCCTTCCCTTTGTTATGGTTATCTACAGTAGCGGGTGAGGGATCAGAAAGTAGGTCATTGTTATACTTTTTGCCATAGATATAATAGAAAAAAGTCATGGAGGAACCTTCAATGTTGAAGCAGAGACCATCGTCAAGTCAATCTCAAGACACCTCACATATATTGATGAGCACTTTTCGAGATTTATTCAGTCAAGGCGGAATGCGGCAAGATTTGATTGAAAACTTGTCAGTCAGCAAAGGAGGGGCTAATGTATACCACGATAAATATGTTGATAAACTTCAAAATGTAAGTCTTGTCTTATTTGTTTTCTCTTTGATTATTTTGTACAATAATATTAGACACATCAGCTAAAGATGATTCAATGTTTTAGCTTGCCATCCAGGAATCTTGTATATTAAAGATCTTTAGATCTTACATAATTCTCTTGTGAACATGAGTCATATAATATTTTGATATACAATAATATATTTCAAATACAAGAAGAAATAGTCACACACATATTTTATTGTTTGACGTTACTGTTTTCTACTTAGATTCACGTTAAATGGGCTTCAAAGATAACCGCCATAGATGATATGATTCAACATTTGGATAAAGCAAAACAACAAGCTCGAATGCTGGAACTCAAAGAAGAAGAAAAGGCTAAAGAAGAATATGAATTTTATCATGATCTTGGGTTACCTTCAGGTTCCGAACTATTCCTAAATTTTATTTTCCTTAAATCTGATAAATCTAAAGTAGATTGTTGTCTAACTGCCAAATTTATATTTAATACTTACTTAAAATACACTGCATGAAGATTTTTAGACAGTTATTATTATCTACAGTATAAACTCATTGTTTCATTTTGTATTCTTGTTTTTAGTTCCATCAAGACTCAACCATTTTTTGAATTCCAAACGTCTTCAAGAAAATGGGCTTGTTGTACCCAATGACTTTTTGAATTACAAGAATGAACCGTTAATGACTGAGGAGTCTGGTAATTAATGCTCATTCTTTTACTTAAATTAAACACCATTTTTTACTACTGGCTTTAACCAACGATTGGCATTCAAAAGATTTATGATGTTGTTTTGTTTTATGATAAACAAATAGTTTTATGAAATTTGATTTGTTTTGTAAACTGGCTTAGCATATAATGAACTTCATTTTTCTATTGTGTTCTAGCTTACCAAGGAATTCCTCAATATGCAAGCTCAACATTTTCATCTCGCCAACAATTTGATAAATCTGCCAAAGATGACAACTACCTTCCTGAACCTGAACCAATCATGCCAAAAGATTCAAAAGTTGGATCCGAAGAAAAAATTAAAGTTCATACTCGCAAATCCAAAGTGTGTATCTTACTTGAAGTTTATTTAAAAATTCATTGGGATATATCAGCCAAACTTGGGCGGCCATCGAAAATTGTTCTGTTCGCGTCGCCCGCCCACATCATTTTCCGGTGCGGAGATGCGGAAAAAATCCGGGAAAAATCCAGAAGAAACAACTTAGTTCTTCAAATGTGTTACTTTTTCTTTGGGGGAGGGGGTTTCAGGCAATATTTAAAAAACGCATAAATTTTTTATTTTTTACACTTTCATAACATGATTTTTGTTACAGGCAATAGCATCTAGAAGTGAAAAGAATGTTTGGAGGCAGTGTTTACCACCTAAGCAACGCGAAGATGAAAAGAAAGAAATTCTGAAGTTGCAACAAAGATTACATTTTTTGAAAAATCCACGATTCATGCCTGATACAAGGTCTCTTGTAAAAGCCTCAAACAGGTATGTTAATTTAAATCGTATTACTACATACTAGCAATGTTTATTATCATTTTTACTTATCTATAACCTCCTTGGTTTTTTCAAGCCCTTTAATTTTACAAAGTAAAGTTGTTGAAAAGATTATAATTTATATTTTTTATTGATCTACTTTTATCTCCAATTATAACTGCTCTGGAGACCCATGAGTAGAACAAAGACAGTGAGACAGTGAGGTTCTATAAAAGTAATCTAGACGCCATGTAAGGCAAATTACTTACGGCCACCACCATTCAATCAATGCTCCCTTATCACTTCCTAGACTTTTCTGTTTTACAGTGAAAAGGAACGTTACTTTGAAGCAACCCCTTTTCCAGTATTATTCAATGGCTACGAAGTTGGCTATTCCTACCAGGTAGGTGTAATTTTATTACTTTTTGTTTACTGTTTAAAAATAATAATCAAAAATCATTTTTTTTTGGCTCCAGGAGGCCGCAAAACATTCTGCATTCCCATCACTTTCTAGTAGATAATTTTGTTTGAGTAATTCAGGTGTTGATATTTTTTCAGTTAAAACTTGAATTAAAAAACATAACAGCAGCATCCAGACAATTACGCTTGATTGAACCAAAATCAACTCACTTTTCACTAGGAATGGGTAAGAAGTTTTTTTTAATTACCAAAATGTTCCCTAAATTATTAGTTATAGGCTTTTTTTCTTGTGGTTCGTTATTTGTTTTATAAATGTGATATTGTGATTGTGCTATAAGCAATAAAAATCCTTGGTTTAAAATGATTTAACCATATTCGTACTAGGAGGGAGGGCTATTTTTGTACCAAAGGTAAACTTTTGGTAATAGCTCCTGAAATATAAATGCTATACGGCTATACCAACGAAATTTTGTGAATTTTCTTAACTCTTATTATACAGCATCAATATAAAATACATTTCACCCCTCAAAAATTGTTACAACTTGAGCATAATGTCATATTTGGCAAGCAGATGGAAAATGACACATTGTTTGCATATTTTAATGTCAATGTCAATTATATCATTTAAATCGTAGTTTTATGCATAATTTGAAGAAAAAAGCTATTGATTTGGCAATTTTCATTTCTTGGCGCAAAAAATCATAATGATAAGTCACGTCTTTCTTCACATGGTCACAAGGATGATGTGTACCAAATATCATGGAAAAAGGACAGCTAGATCAAAAGTTAAGGCCTGGTACAAAATAGCCCCCCTAATTTTGAACCGCCTTATTACCCGAGTGAGAGGGCTATACTTGATATAAACAAAATGACGTAATCTGAATTGTACAAAATCACGTCAGAGAGATTTGTATTCCACGGTATAGACCGGCTGTGACGTCAATTTTGTGCAATGCAATGTTTGCGTCAATCTTTTCAAGCAAAAACGCAGGGAAAAGGAAGAACTTTTTCTTTGATGTTGTGAATTAAAAGTATTCACATGCACACAAAAGGGTCAAACTCGGGTAATAATCCCTTTACTAACTGTTTGTTCGGGCAATACTGTAAAATATTGACCTCTGTCAATTGTATTGCTTTTTGACATCGGTCAATATTTTACGGTATTGCCCTCAAAAACAGTTAGTATAGGCTTAGTACAAATGGGGTTAAAGGAGTCATTATATTGTCTTGACAGAAAAACTGAGACTTATAGCACAAGAAAAGTTAGCCTTTAGCCTTTTGTAAATTAAATAAACTGAAAGAGTTATCGAAATGTAAAAATAAGATACTATTTTAGATTTAAGCTTTCACCTGTTTTGACTTTCATTTTATTTTAGGAGATTTTCCATCTACAAATGGCTTAGTAGCTCCTGGAATGAGTTGTAATTTCACCATACAGTTCACACCAGTAACATTGGAAGACTATGATGATCAAATTGAGGTTAATCTCATTGAAATCAGTCTTAAACAAATGCTTTTTCCATTTTGTAGTTGGAGTACTAGTTGGCTTTTGATTTGTGTTTGGTCTAAATTGGGAGAAATTTCTTCAATTAATCAGTTTTTACTGTTTGGGGTGATCAAGATAAAAAATAACTAGTGACCAGTGCAACTTCCATTTTAGGTTATTGATTTTGACTTTGGTTATTATTTTTATTATTATTTGTTATCAGGTCAAAACCATGGGTGAAGAGTCACTAATAATTCCACTTCAAGGAAGAAGAAAACCTCCATTGTTAAATCGTAAGACTGCCAAATCTTTTTTTTAATTTGCTTCTACGGATGGTGTTGAAAAGATCAATGATTTTCAGTTGATTTCCAGAGTTTAGAGTATTTAAGTCCTGTCAAAATTTCACCATCTTAACATAAGACACTCCATTGTGATAGTAATGTTGTTAGTTTTATCTATCAGTGACTACTTAGCTTCTTCCAGTAACCCCTTTGACCTCACTATGTTAACGTAAGTCACTTCAGGGTGATAGTAATGTTGTTGGCGTTATCTATCAGTAACTACTTAGCTTCTTCCAGTAACCCCTTTGACTTCACTTTGTTAACATAAGACACTCCATTGTGATAGTAATGTTGTTAGTTTTATCTATCAGTGACTACTTAGTTCCTTCCAGTAACCCCTTTGACTTCACCATCTTAACGTAAGTCACTTCAGGGTGATGATGATGTTGTTAGCGTTATCTATCAGTGACTATTTAGTTCCTTCCAGTAACCCCTTTGACCTCACTATGTTAACGTAAGCCACTTCATGGCGATAATAATGTTGTTAGTTTTATGTTTAACTACTAATCTTATTTCAGTACCTGACGAGGTTAGTTGTGGACATTGTCTTGTTGGAGACATTAAAACAAAAGACTTTGTGGTTCAAAACACTGGTGGTCAAGGGAGATTTTGTTTCGTTGAAACTGATGAAGCTGTCGGAAATTATATCAACTGGGAGGAGGTATGAGTAGATTTGTTGATTTGGTTAATATGGTTGCGCACCAGCTTTTTATCAAAGTGGATACCAATTTTGTCCAATTGATTTTTTCGAGCAGCAAGTACGGTACGAGTAGTAAGTACAACATTTGGTGCATTGTGGGTAAGATGCTAGACGACTGGAACAGAATATGATACTACTCGATACTACTTTTTTAAAAGTTTCCCAAATAAGACATTTTTTTCCCTTTCTCTTTAGCTTGATTATGACTCTGAAGAGGGCTTGATGTTGGAAAACTTCATAATTTCTCCAAGAACATTCTCGCTACAAGAAAATCAATCATGCATCATAAAGGTAGGAAGCTAGTTTTCTTTTTTCCAAACACTTTTCATTGCAGTTTACCTTCTTTGCCGCAGAGCTTCATTTTGTCAAAATGAGTATTTGAAGCAATTTGGGTACTTTAAAATCATAATCTTTAGAACCTTGTCCTACCCTACTTTATTATTGAAATCATGGGTCATCCATAATCTGAAAAATTCCCAAATACATGTTACAAGATATCCATAATACGCTATTATCTTCACTTGTAAACTATAGAATCGCGTACAAACATTTCATATCTACAAGGAACAGGGCATACAGACACCAATTAATCCTTATTTTTTAATATCTTGTACGTTTCAGGTGGTTTTCAGCCCTCATGGTGTGAAGTCTTTTTCATCAGATATCGTTTTACTTTGTGATAATTGTGCCAATAATTCTCACCAAATTACTGGTAAGATTTCTTTCTAGTTCAGACCTTACTTGAAATTGTGAAAACATATTGACTTAAAGTAACTTGACGATCGCAAGTCTAAATGACTTTGTTAAATTTTAAATGTCTAAAACTAAAGTTTTCAGCAGGTTTTTTAGAGGAGTAAATTTGTTATTTTGAGTCTTTTCTTGCTGAAATTTACTGTACGTGCTTTTAAATCGTAAGTAAATTCTTTAAAAAGTAGGTAGAGGTTCTGTTTTGTAAATACAAAACTTAATCCACAAAACATATTTTCAACAAAATGGTCTTGTAAAAAGAGTTTTCTTTTGTTTGCAGGTGTGGGAGAGATAGCTGGTATCGATTTGTTAGCAGTAGAAGGTGGTTTACAATTACCATTACTTGGTGAAACACAAGACCTTTTTGCAAAACAAATCGTTCGTTTTGAACAATGTTATCCTGATGTGGTGTACACCAAAACGTTGCAGATAAAAAATAAAATGTATGTCATTCATACACAACTCGATAAATATTATCTTCTTTCTCAAAAACGGTCGGTTGGTTTCTTTGTTGGGCTGCTATTGTATTCGGTACATTGATTTTTTAACTGACCAATAAATATTTTCTTGAATTTGCTAGCTTTTACCTCTTAAAATAGTATTTTATACTGAAAAATTAACATCGAATGGCTTGGAGGATAACTAGCGCTAGATCCGCTCGCTGACTGAGGGAAATTATTCCTGAAAATTTTCTATTATATAGTTCAGAATGGCCTAATTTGCATAGTTTTAAAGACTAATAATTCGTTTCTATTACTGTGTTTTGTGACTTCAGATTGGTCCCTATGGAATACGAGTGGATCATATCACCTCCAACAGTTAACAACAATTCTACCACCAGAAGCGCTGGCGATAAAGATGTTCGGTCAGCACCGTTTCATATTCATCCATCGTCCGGTGTATTAGATGAAGAAGCTGTGCAAACTTTTGAGTTGAATTTCTCGCCCACATCTGTAAGTCTTCTAGAGATATTCATTGTAGAGCTTTGAACCAGAATTTCACAATTTCAAACAATCGAACGTTGCTTTCATGTATCATTTTATCTGTTTTCTGTGAGCTGAAGCCATGTCTGGACAAGTTAGCTTTTTTTACTCGAGCAACCAGAGGCATGATTATATTAGATGTTAGATAGATGATGTTTCTGTCAATTTAATCCCAAGCCTTTAGGGTTATCGAATAAGTACATAAAAATATTTTTTTAAAGAAGAGAAAAAGTGGGTCAACCTTTGTGTCAACTATTCTTTTTTCTTATATGGATTAAGGCTAATTTTCCGGTATGTTAATTTTTCAAACGTCTCTTTAGGTGGATAATTGGTTCAACGTTGCAACCTTTTCATTGAAAAACATTCCGGTCAAAGATCAAGAAGAAGATAAATACTTTGATCAAAATGAGGATTTCCTTCAACTCAGCGTCAAAGGTCATGCACAGGTATGAACAGAATCCCGTTTGTAGAATGATATAATCTATTGACCGATTCTTGATGGCTTTTCGAGATTTAAGACCAATCTTAAGGGTCTGTATTCTCCCTTCGTAAGTTTGTCTCTAGCATCTAGACGACTAGAATTATAAAATAAGTTCGAAAGTCTAGCATCTAGACGACTAGAATTATAAAATAAGTTCGAAAGTCTAGCATCTAGACGACTAGAATCATAAAGTAGGTTCGAAAGTTTAGCATCTAGACGACTAGAATTATAAAGTAAGTTCGAAAGTTTAGCATCTAGACGACTAGAATCATAAAGTAAGTTCGAAAGTTTAGCATCTAGACGACTAGAATTATAAAGTAAGTTCGAAAGTCTAGATTATTGACTACAAAACTACGAGAATATTTATCAAAAATAATAATCGGAATATCCCACATCCCAACAAAGTTTCCTTTGTTCTCAAAAATATTATTTTGTTTTCTCGAACCCCGCAAATTATGGTGGTGTTTGCCGGAACCCACGCAGGGTTCCAATACCAATTTCTTCCAGTCGTTTATACCTGATAGATTTTACCGTATCGAATAAAATTAGACTCGACTCTATAAGGTGGATCGTCCTAATATTAAAATGTGCAGAAGAAAAATTCCCACCAAAAGATCTCATGTTGCAATGGTCATTAGAATTCAGCTCTCGTTTTATTTCATCTTTTTTAGCCTTATATCGTAAATGTCAAGCCTGGCGTTGTGGCACTTTCTGGAAAGAATTTCTGCGGAATGACCTACTACAAGACGGTTTCTGTAAGTATCTTTACTCCTTTATATTTTAACTTGCCAACTTAATTTTGCATTTTCTCTCACACCCAAAAGGATTCTTGTAGAATTGGAGCTTACTACAGCTATTGCTTCGGAGACATAGTGGTCAAAGTCTTGACATTCCGGTAGTAAGTAAGCTTGCGACCGCAGTCGAGGGCGACCCGAAGGCTCCCTTTTCGATTGCTGTCTCCCTGAAGGTAGGGGAGGGTACCACTCCTTTCTCTGGATTTCTCCACTTACCCTAATCCCTTAATGCTGAGTGCCAAGCAGGACAGCAGCGAGTACCAGTTCTTGGTCTGATCCGGCTGGAGGTTGAACCCACAACTTTATGCGAACGGGAGGCGAACACTCTAACCACTTGGCCACCGTTTGATTTTCCGGTAATGATTTCTCAGTTATTGTCACATTGGATGTCTGTCTTTTTATAATAGCTTTCAAGATTAAGTTTTTCAAATTCCCAAAACAAAAATTCGATTACTTAAAGATGAAGTAATCTTTAATGCAGCCTTGATCTTAAAAAAACAAAGCTAGGTTATTCCTAGTCGTAAAGGTTTTTCGTATTACGAACGCAACCCATCAGGCACGGAACGTTGTTTTGACGTCCAAAGAACGTTGTTTCAACGTCAGAACGTTGTTTGGACGTCGAAAGAATGTTGAAAAACATTGTGTGTCTGATGGGAATAAATCGTTTAGTGTGCGAGATTGTCATTTCTATAACTCTCCTTTTCCTTTTTTTAATAGCTTGTGAACGAATCAGAAAGAAGTGCTACTTTCCAGTGGCAAAGTATTGATACAAAGAGATGCAGGGTAACTTGTGATCCTTCTGATGGTTTTATAGGTATGAACAGTTGTTTCGGTTTTTAAAAAAAGTTCCAATTCTAAAGCCTATACATTTTATACCGAGACGAAAAAGTCGTCTCAGACGAGTAGTTTGTAAAATGAGCTCTGCGGAAGAGATGCTTTTTATTGAAACTTGAATGGAAAGTACACTCCTACATATAATGCTCGTTCTACAATTTTTACGTCTCAGATGAACTAATCGTCTCAATATAAATTGAACTAATATTAACTTTAGACACACTTTCTTTCCACTATTTGTTGACTTCTTTTTAATAAGTCTCTGTAATACAACGCTCTGTGTTATCTTTATTTAACAAGGGTATTTCCCTTTGTAATTGTGGTTTTTCCCCTATGTAATGTGATCCGTCACCACAATGAAAGATTAACCGCTCTTACTTTAATATCGAGTATATATCTCTCTTTCGTTTCAAAAGTTTTTAATGCTTCGTCATATCGTTTAAATGTTCATTAGACAATGTGCAATATCGTATTTCGTAATTTTTAAAGGGCTTTCAAAAGCTCAGTTAACGCAAAATGTAATGATGATTAGTTGCTTAAATTTGCAGTGTGATCTCCTATTGTTATTTTATTGTTATATTTCCGATGAGTAGAAGTTTATTACTATTCGGGCGTTCTATTTAACCGAAGAATTCTAGCCTGGAAATTCTACAGGATTAATAAGAAAGTTTATTAGAGGTTGCATTACACCTGGAGCACGATGTATTCTTTATATTCCTGTCACCATAAAATTTTGTTGTAGAGCAACCTTCAAATGTGTGCATGTGATATGAACATCCATTTGCCCAAAGATCTGCTAGAAAACCGACCCTTACAGTGCATTTTTCGGCCATTCTCTCCCATTTGTAGCATAGACTTCTTAAATGTTTTAAAATTTTCTCAATAACCTAGGCTTTGTTACAATCCCGAAAAACCTTCTCTTAAGGGCCGCATGTGCGCTGGTCACTTAGCTTGGGTGTTCCCCGGGAAATCAAGTGTATTTGTTCACCTTTAGATGGGAACAGCTCAATGGAATTTCTATTAGCGATCGTGGGCAAGAAACCAGGTCGAGTAAATGTCGAAATACCATACCAAATAAAGTCGTCAACAACTGATTCCAGACTTCATTTACAAGCTACTTTTGTGGTAAGTAATACAAATCATTCCCCTGTCTGTAAATCTATAGTCACAAAAAGAGAAACGGCAAGCAATTCTATTAGCCAATGTTATTGTTTACAATAATGCTAGTGTCCAGGACATCGGACCTGCACAAGTAGACAAATATGGTAAATTCGATGGCGTTCGCTTCATTTCCCTTTTGTTTACATTTTTGTTTTGACAATATCATGTCAGTGTTTTGACGACCATTACATGTCCTTTGGGCCGTTGTTCCATTTTCAACATAATTTTTGCCCGTAGGCAAAAAAATTTAAACGACGGTCCGAGTCTCTTCTCGTGACTATGGTAAATCCAATATAGAGAGGGGTGTTTTTTTCATTGATCAGGGCTTTTGTTGTGAGAGTAACAGAGATTGAAATTTTCCATCTTCAGAAACCTCTCCACTCTTAGTCAATTTCTAAATTTAGGTCATTATTCATTCTTTCATGAATACCCTATAAACGAGAGTTGATTTCTTTAGCAACAAATTGATTTATATTGTTCTAACTTGAAAGTTTGCATTGGTTCTTTTCGTTGATTATTTCCTGTCTAATGTCAGTGTTGATTTCTGAAGGGGTAATTAAAAGTCCTTTGATTGTCTTGCATGAATTCTCCACGAAGTAATTACATTTTTTATTGATGAGGTTAAGTATACTCAAACGAACGAAAATAGTCGATCTCGGAACTTTTTTCTTCAAATCCATATGAATAGAAAAGAAATTGTTCTTAATTATAATAAGCACGCATCAGTTCAAAAGTTGTCGCAATTAAAGATTTCTTTGCCGGTAAATTGAAGACATTTAACGAGTTTATGCATTCATCTGAAGATAAATCGATCGTGACTGTCAGTGCATTTCGATTTCCCAAAGGTCAAGTAGATATTCGATTCGCTCCATAGTATCCACTTTGCTACCGAAAATTGAGATTTCTATTACTCGAGCAAAGTTGACGGTGGGTGAGACATATCTACTTTGCCTTCGACTCAACACTCGACCTTCAGATTCATAAATTTGCTTAATTGGCTCAGAAAGTCATAGTCCTAAAAAAGAGTGCGAGGCTCGCTAAAATTCAAAGTAATTCATTTAAATAACTCGTTTCTTTGATGCGCATGCTCAGCAAAGAAGTATGAAAATGACAGGTGAAACCGAAAGAATTGGAATCACAAAATAAAAGATATGCCAAGAGGGAAAACCCTGTTTATTTTTGAATAACCAATACTTAAATTTATTGCATCTATGCAAAAATCTATCTCAATTAATGCCATTTAATGACTCGATCTCAAATAAAAAAAGGGCAAAAGAAAGTGAGTAGGTCACCGTACTTAATATCAATGCCGTTAACAAAAGCCAGTATTGCGGTAAAAAGTAGCAAGTGGACGATACTGAGTGTACTTAAACGTTTCGACGGAGAGTGTTGCCTTCCATACAAGGAAAGAAATATTGACAAAAGAAACACTCTCCAACAACACATTTGAATACTCTCTGCCAGCTCCATTAAAGAGGTTAAACTCCAGCTGAGAATTTTACTGCTATTTTTCCATGTTTTGACTGTGTCAATAATGATTTCCAGCAACCAAAAACTCTACCGACCAAAAAGCTCCCCCAAAACAAATTTACGTAAGAGATAATTTCCATAACGGACAGATTAAAAATTCTTTCTCCGGACAGGACATTATACTGTTTGACATTTTCATTTCTTTTGGAGGATATTTTCAATATATTTCTTTTTCATTATAACCCCACGTTCTTCCTCATTTTTCAATGGATTACATGAAGCGGAATTTCCGTGGAAGATAAGCTGTAAATTAAGCTGGTGGAAATAAGGCCAGCTTCCCCGAATTAATCGGATTATTTGTATAACCCGTTTGCAATATAACGGACAATAACCGTTCATAGGCTAAGTAATGAAACAAACTATCTTATTTTTATTCTTTAGTATAACAAATTCAAAATTTTCTTTAATTTTTGAAGAAAATTTCTGGAACTCTTCACTAAACACGAATGTTGTTTGTTTCCATAATAATTTTTCGAAAACAAGTTTAACGAAACCAATTTTCAATGTTTCTCTTGTCTTTCCGGAATGTTTATCAATTTCGTTCTTATTTTGATCCAATTTATTATTACATAGTTTAAACTACGTGACTAAAGTATTCACTGAATGAACTGAACTGAACATTTTATAAAGAAAATATAAAATCTATTCAAAAAGAGTCTATGTACAACTCGTATGAAAAATAAGTTGAAAATAATACATTTTGTTCTCCTTATATTGCAACATTGGACTAATTTATTTAAAACAAATGATTTGATAGGATTCATTATTTTGGTCAAAGTCTCCAGTAATCGGTCATTTTCTAGTTATTGCTTTTTAAATCATCTAAATGTGTGTTTATTGATGGAAATGGCTTTAGAATTGCCTATCTTGTCATGTGCTATTTTTTTTAGTACGGCGTCAGTGTTTTTTGTTTATATGTGTATGTCTTTAATAGATGTATCATACCCTCCATTAGGGTTATTTTCCAACTTCAGTTCACCATTATATACTGTAAGACATTGTTATGTTAAACATCGATAGTTCTCTGTGCCAAATCACAACAATTGATTTATTGATTGAGCATCTTGCGCTCAATGTTTTTCTCTCCTTTCTCATCCATCTCGATCAATTCAAGGAAATTCGCAGAAACATTTCTCTATTGTTTAAACAAGATACGTGACGATCTACTCAAACTACTTCGTTTTAAAGTGTTATTATTTGCATAACAGTTCTTCCTGGCTTTCTCAATCTCCTCTCTCGTCTTTTCGGGAGAATCCACCTTGAAGTTGGCACAGACGATGTCCTCATCTATGCGACACTTTATGGAGATAACACCATCGTTAGGGTACGCCATATAATTCATTTGAAGCATTTTTGCTTTCACGTTAATAATGTCTGTAAGAGGTACTTCAATCCTCGCTAAATCGTTCGCTTGGTGCACAACTTTCATACTTGTGATGCACAACAAACCCAAATTGCTGCCCGAATCGTAGACGTGTAAACCATGACTTAAGTTATAGCCTTCGGTCGGTGTGCTATAAACAACATAGCCTAGTGAATCAGTCTGCTTGGCGACCACGGAATCCAGTCTAGGTCTGCGTCTCCGAGGCTCACGGCGTTGTACAACGTCTGCAGCAATTTCTTTTGATTTTCCACACCCCATGTTGACAAAATTAGAGATTCGAGATTTCTCAACAATGTGCTTTCTCCTCAAAGCGCAATCAACAAATGTACCACGATCTGTCGGTTAAATTATAATTTCATTTTGAAGCTAAATCTACAAGAAAGACAGGATAATTACTGACAATTAACGAACAACAAAAGCACAATTAATCAATTAAAACGTATGTTATCATTTCCCACTTAATATCAGGTACATTTTACTGATTGACGAAAATACAATCTATTGCTACATTTTGTATCTTGGGAATCTTTACTCAAATCTTTATCGGGGAAAGAAAAAAGACAACCCAAGTTTTCTATAACTTAGAGTATGGGACCGGGTTGACAAGCTTTCTACCCGTGGTTCAATTGATAATGCGCAAAGTATCTACCTGTATATCTTTTACAAGCGTTTTTAACCATTTCTCTATGCTTCCTTTTTAACTAATGCATGCTTTTATCAATTTCCTAGATCTCAATTTGCCATCCCTTCTAAAGTGTCACGTGACTGAACGATAACCTTACCGTTCATTCTTACATATTCAGTTGTTTCTTCCATAATTCCCCATAAATTGATTTCAAACATAAATTTGTAAAACAACAAGTTTTATTTTAAGCAGAAGCTTTTCGATTTATTAAATCATTTTCAAATGTTTTTACTGAATATTCAGTTGATTCCATTGTTCCACTTATACTAACCCTTATATTTCCAGGCAAAATGATATATCACCCTTAGTTTCTATTACACTATTTTTTTATAAGAACCAGTAAATTTGAGTTGAGGCTGAAACTGTTCTTATTTTTTGGTGGGAAAAAATATTTTTAAGCGAGGAATTTTCTCACCAAGGTCCTCTAAGGAAACAGAGTTTTAAAAAAGATACTTTTATTAGCGTAGTCACAAACATATAAGGTAAAAACATTTGAGCGTCAGGACTGCTGTTTTTAAATTGTTCTTATTTTTTGGTTATTTTGAGCTCCATTGTTCTTATAAAATTGTTCTTATAAAAAAAGAGAGTATAGATCTCTCCTTGGACTTTCAACATTTTTAGATACTTGGCGTTAGTCAATTCCTTAGAATTTTCACTCGTTTTCTTTACAAAACGTAACATTTTCATTTTCTGACGGAGAGTGTTGACTTCCATATAAGGAACGAACATGGACAAAAGCAACAACACTCCTCCGTCAAAGTTTTTGAGTGCCTTCTGTATTCGTGTCTGTAAAAGACTGAAAAAGGAAAAGAAAATTAAAAGATTTATTGTAAACAATTCAATTCAATTCAATCTTGAAAGGTAAAAAAGGTTTGCTTCAATTATTCAAGTTAACTCTTCTGCAAGCGTCCTTAATGGAGATCACGAACTTCTTTTGTTCAATGTTGCTAAAGAGGCATGGTAAGTAGTCACTGAGACTTTGAAAGAAAAGCAAACCAAGTTTATTTTCTCATTTTAAATATTTTGCCTCCAGACAAAACTGGTCTTTTTAAGAGTAAGAAAATGGAAAAGCAACATCTGTAACAAAGTGAAAATGTGTGATGTCTTATTCTGTATCCGCCACTGCCCTTGAATAGACATTCAATGACATCCATCCATTGTCGACAAAAATGTCTTCAAAAAAAGTTTGAATTTCGTACAGAGAGTCACCAAATGACAAAATTGAATTATTACTTTTGTTGATTTTTTTAATTTCACCTTCTCGTTTCCATGCTCAACAACAACTACTGCATAGTTTAATCCATATAAACATTTATCAGTAAATCATGCAGTATCAAATAGATAAGGATAAATTGATTAGCAAAACAGACATCAACTAACAGCTTGAAAAGGAGCCTTGTAAGCATATCTTGAGTCTGGGTATACAATGCTGGTCAAAAAGTCCGTAGATTTTAAGGAATGAGCTCCTTTCTTCAAAGTTGATGTAAATATGGTCAGCTATTGTTACAAGATACAAACAAACCACTTTCAAAAGCAATGAGTGAGAAGTTATTCTTTGTTTTTAGGTTATGAAAATGTTCGTTCTAGAACAAAGGAGATATTCATTAACAGGTTATATCTACATTGCTACCCCTACTATCATGGTAGAGAAAGACACATTCATACAGAAGTCTTTTGTTTTAGTAAATTTCACTGAATCTGAGAATCTAAGCATAACGAATCAAGGCCCTTCCAAAATAACTTTAAATACGTTTTCAAATACACTCGAAGAAAGAAAAATGCATTTTAGTACGAAAATGCACTTTTAACCGCAACTCTTTAACTCGTACGCAAACTTTTATGATAAGAACACTTATGTAGGTTGTTTCTTATAAATAATGTGTTCTTAATTCACTGTCACATGTATCGTTTGTACTTCTTTGCATGTCTGCTTACTTTACATTAATTACAAAATAGATCATAAATAGATTAAGATATTGCTCATAAAAAATGTCAATTATTTTCTTTTTTTTTATTTGTAACAATTGGATTCAATTCTTAAAGCACGAAAATAATACTTCTTTCAAACTGATGCATCGCCATTTGCATTTCCACTGCTCCTTGCGTTTCATAGGGTAGCAAGAGGTGGATACAAATGGTACTCAGAATCTTTGACCGAGAGCGTTAACTTTAAGGAACCAAATTACTATTTACTAGTCTATGTTAATGTTACTTGCTCATCGCTTCATAATAATTTCTACTGTTATAATACCGACCCAAGCTTTTTTTATGTACATTAAATTAAAAACAAAATTTTTTCCACTATTCTTTCACCCTTACCCAGTCTACTGTGAATTCACGTATTCACGCGCATTTGTTTCCTGATTCACGTGTTCACGCACAAGAAAAATCCATTTCGCGTATTCACGACAGCAGTAAGTGCCATTCACGAGTCCGTGTGACTTTTTATCTGTCATTTAACTTTGGCGGTAGTATGTCCTCTACACAAGTTTCTGTCAACTGCTTCCTAATAACATATCACTGTCTCTCAAACTACTACTAGACTATCTTGAGATTTTCTTGAACAATACACTTTTAACATATTAAAAACAAAAGCGTTAATGAAAATCAAGTTATATTCATTAGGTCATTGTTGTTAATCTTCCAATTTGGTGAATTCTATTTCAAAAACAAATTAAAGAGATTTTCGTGTCTACGCTAATCATGTAAACAGTAAACGGACTTGTAAAAATTTGTGTTTTTAAATGCTTTTAAACTGCTCATGTCAATGAGGTCAAGAGGTAGCAATTTTCCACCAGTTTCTAATTCTGTTTATAGCTCTCCCCATTTGCTTGAAACATGCTCTACTATAATACAGAGAGTTCTTCACTGCTACTATCCCGATTGATGTTCTTTTCAAACACTCAATTAAATCCACTCTACTTTTGAGTCAGACTTCGAGTCATTTATAATGCTGTTTATGTGGTTACCTAAACCCAACTTAAAATCAGAACACAAAAGCTTAACGTCAGATGTCATGTGAGATACCTTTAAAAACGCCTTTAAATCCACTTACATATTTGGATAATTATAACGTGTTCTATTTTTAATAAAAAATAAAAATTGTCCAGATAATATCAGAAAGAAACGCCCCTTGATGATGTCACTTGTCGTGTTATCTTAAAGCAAAATCGAGAAATGTGAAGGATTTTTAAGAGGAATTTCTTTGAAAATATCTCCTTTTATTCCTCAAATTTTCTTCTCTTTTTATTGTATGTCGTACGTCAAAACGTCCATTCTTTTTTCATTTCATGCCAATTTAGAAATTAAATTGAATTTGAAATTTCGACCAGCCTGTCATTACAAATGATTTAAAAAACGCCCGACCGCCCCAATTTTGATGCCGCGTATTTTTTTAGTATGTGGATGCATGTTTTTGTTGTGTTTCTCGAACGAATTTTCTACCTGTCAAGCAGAAAATGGATTTTTAATAATTATTGACGGATTTCCTTTGTATTCACGCAGGGAGCTGACGTGCATATCGAAGGGAATGATACAAACTTTGGTTTAATCAAGTTGGGTGATTGTGTAGAAAGAGAATTGACCTTGGTGAACACAAGTCCTATAGATGCTCGCTGGTCTCTGTTTTATCAATCCGATCAAGTGAGTAAAAAGCTAGTCTATGATCTAGACGACTAGAATAATAACAATAGTTTTAGTTACCTTCAAATTTATTTCAGTTGAACCCATGTAATTCGAATTCTCAAGGGACCGAGAATTTCGTTCGAATTATAGGAGTTTGATTAAGTTGGACGGGACCGAAGATTTTGTTCGAATTGCATGAGTTTTCGAATTATAGGAGTTCGAATTACATGGGTTCAACTGTATATGAAATAAAGAGTCGAGATGTTGGACGGAAAATTATTTAGTTGTAAAACTACCCCCGCTGTTAAGTGTTGTCGTCATAACAACCGACATCAGTCTAGTAGAAAGCTCATTCGCAATCAATTTGAATAACCTTCCAAGCACACAAGATCTTATTTCATGAAGCCCCAGGACATGATAGTATCGAATGAGTTTGATCGTTCCATCCATAGGATACAAATCAGCAGTACCTACAAATCACACCAAAAGAAGGAACATTAAATGCGAACAGCAAAGAAACGATCAAATTGACTTTCTGTCCGACAGAAGAAATGACATTCACCGGACACATGAGTTGCGAAATTTCGGACAGTAAACCATGGTAGGGAGCACCAAATCTTTTAATCAAAAATTGATATGTTCTTTTATTTGATAAATATATATATATCGCGCACGGAGGCAGTCCCATTATTTAACAATACTAAACCTAATGTGCATATACTATAATCTAACCATTAAAGTTATAAATTCCCGATAATATTTGAGGTTAAATTTTAGATCCGTGAAAAATTCTCAGAACACTAAGACAAAATACTGTGTCCTGGTTCTGAAGCCCGCGGAGGACTCGCAGAACGACTACCCCGAAAACACATATGTACCGATTTTATTAACGAAAAGTTAATTTTTCTTGTTAGCCGTTTCAATCACTCGATTGTTGTAATGCCGTTTCTTTTCATTTTCGTTTAGCATGTAACAGCGTTAAGGTTCCAAGGAGACATACCTTTTGGCGAGTGGTTTAAAACCCTTATGTCATAAAATGCCTTTTGGTTTGTCACCCAGAATCCTCTTGCTGAAACATCTAATCTAGCTTCGTCTGATTTCACTGACTCCAGGAAGTTTTTGACTCCCACCAGCTTTTGAAGAGGCGGCTCGATCTGAACATCGTGGCAAAATCTTTTAATTCCGTTTGACGTTTATATCAGTCGGTCGGTCTTTGTTACGGTCGAATTGCTCTTTTTGAAAAAAAGTGAGATTGCTATCTTTGCTTCAGTGTCTTCAAAGTGAGAGTGCTGTCTTTGCTTCAGTGTCTTCAAAGTGAGAGTGCTATCTTTGCTTCAGTGTCCTCAAAGTGAGAGTGCTATCTTTGCTTCAGTGTCCTCAAAGTGAGAGTGCTATCTTGGCTTCAGTGTCCTCAAAGCGAGAGTGCTGTCTTTGCTTCAGTGTCCTCAAAGTGAGAGTGCTATCTTTGCTTCAGTGTCTTCAAAGTGAGAATTCTATCTTTGCTTCAGTGTCTTCAAAGTGAGAGTGCTGTCTTTGCTTCAGTGTCCTCAAAGTGAGAATTCTATCTTTGCTTCAGTGTCCTCAAAGTGAGAGTGCTGTCTTTGCTTCAGTGTCCTCAAAGCGAGAGTGATATCTTTGCTTCAGTGTCTTCAAAGTGAGAGTGCTATCTTTGCTTCAGTGTCTTCAAAATGAGAGTGCTATCTTTGCTTCAGTGTCTTCAAAGTGAGAGTGCTATCTTTGCTTCAGTGTCCTCAAAGCGAGAGTGCTGTCTTTGCTTCAGTGTCTTCAAAATGAGAGTGCTATCTTTGCTTCAGTGTGAGGGTGATATCTTTGCTTCAGTGCCCTCACTTGTTTTGAGTTGAATACACGCAACTTCTAAATCGAATCCACCAATAATGCTAATATCTGGTCATAATTTGAACAAAAGCAGAACAAATATACTTTTCATAAGACAACACACTCTTTTTGAGATTCAAACAAAATGACGGCTAGTCTCGTTTTCCAAACAGGTTTAATTGTTATGAATAACATTTAACACACCAGATAATGTATCCGAAATACCAATAAAAAACTTTAGACAATCAAGAGCAAAAAGATCGTAAGTTCTTCTACCGATTAGGAAACCAGCGGCACCTAACCAGCGCCGCTCTACCACTTCGGCCAAACGCTCCACATTCACAAAAACTTCATTGTTTTCAGTTACCATTTGATCTTTGGTGAAGTACAACGACCAAACGTTTACGCACAATCCTCTCATGTCAACATTACCACATCTTTTATCAATTGTCCATTGGTAGTTGAACTAACATTATGTAATGCTGGATTGCTACCTGCTAAATGTCAATTGCATCATGTAAGTTACACCTTGTTCAGGGTTCAGATGGTACGGTATGGTTTTTCTATTAGATTAAGTGGGTGGGTACCCCTTTTCTGTGAAAAATTGTTGTCGCGTTGATTTACAGTATATGATTAAGTTCCACGGGGTGAAGCCACACAATGTGCGTGCGCGAAATTATTTTACAATTGACCCGTATTACTTTGTGACCGAGAAAAATTAATGCTTCCTTCTTTCAAGTAACCAAAAGAAATGAGGTTTTCTGCTACTATGTATCCAGAGTATGTTTTGCCGATCATTTCCCGTCAGAAATATACCTTATCGGACGAAACAATGTCGGACTAATTTTCCGTCGGACTAAATTATTCGTCGGACATAATTTTCGTCACCTCCAAAAAATTTGGTTACTTTTGTCCGATAAGGTATACTATTTTGGTTTGCTCGGGTACGCGTCTTAAGTATTTCACCGTATTTAGTTTGAAAGTCTCTCGAACTAGATATTGCGAATGAAAACAGATCCTCTGATATTGAGTCTGTACTAACAAGGTTTGAATCGTCAACGCTACGTTTTTCTAATACTGTATTTCTCGCTCATGTTCACTCTGTTATTCATGTTTCAGTGTGTCTCAGATCATGTTGAGGTTTCTTATGAAAAAGAAGAATTCATGTTGGCGTCTCACCAAAAGTTAACCATCAAACTCTTCGTGACCTACAGACAATTGGTAAATGAAGAACATACTGCAATTATATTCTCACTGTCTTCAAATTTAAGTTAGAATTTACGCATCTAATCAAGAAACCTCTTCGGGTTTCTTTCTTAAAATCAGTTTGCACCATAAAATGGGCTTTTTCAGAAATAGTCCTTAGCCTTAGGACTTTTTCATGAAAATTCCAATGGGGTTTCCACTGTGACTCCATCAGTATATCATTCGTTCTACAAACTACTTTCACTTTCGATTTCAGGGGATATTAGATGCTTACATAAAATGCACGGTTGAAGATCTGTTGGACCCCATTGTTTTTCAACTTTCAGCGGATGTTCAAGGCTTGATTGTCGATGTTACTGTACCCAATCTCAAAGACATTGAAAAGTAAGAATCATTTTCCTTGTTTTATTTCTTTATCTTGGCGAGGGCAATTACTCGATCTAGATTTACTAGATGCACATTTTTGGTAATTATTTAGAAAATCTTTTTAACACCACAGTGATTTTCTTCCATCTTTCATCGTATTGAATAGAAAGTTACAACCTTGACTGCATTGCATCAACGGAAACATTTACATGTAGCCTTGTGACTGTTTCATGTATTAAATGGAAAGTTATAGCCTTGATTGACTGCATCTAATCAAGGAGAACGTCTACATCTAAACTTGTTAATTTCGCCTAGCAAAAGTATTACGACCAGCTTCTGCGGTGGCGGCGGCGGGTCGTGGTGGATTGGAAGATTTTCCCCGGGTGCATTAGGTGCGTTAGGGCGTGGAATGTGCTAGAAATTTCTAGAAAACGGGTGTTTTTTCGATTCTTTTTTTTATAAAAACATACCACTATTACTTTGAATGTTATCAAGTCACTCATTTATCAAGGCCTCTTCTCATCAACGAAGATTTTGATTTACGCTAAAGGAAGGTGAAGTGAAAGTGGTCTGAATTTTCGAACAAGACTGCTTCAAGATTTGTAGATCAGAATTCGAAGCGAGCCTTGTGGTAATTACTTTTTCCCAGGCTACAGTCTCCAAGTTACAGCTTCAAAGTCAATAATCACTTATATCATTAAAAAGATCTAAGAAATATAAGATTAGAGGTGTTAAAGGTTTTAGAATTCTTTAGAACTTCTCTAATTTTCAGGGTTTTACCTTGGAAACGGGAAAAATCTTTATCTTAACCGGTCTATTAAAAAGATTTGAATTTTGACTTGACAACAGTTTTGCAGCTGAAAATTCTCCTTCTTTCAAAGAGGCCCCGTGATGGTGGAATGGCGTGATTGGTTTTTTTTGGCGTGATTGCAAAGTTTTTTTTGTGTGATTGTGTGATTGAAATTTTGGACCTGATCGTGATTTGGCAAAATTTTACGCAACTTTTTTTAACTATATCGCCGAAATTGCGTGATTAGCTTCGATTCAGTTATTTTGCATGATCGCATGATTTGAGCTGACCCTGTCAACGAGAGGGCAAGAGAGCATGACCTTCTCAATTTTTGGACAAAGTAATTTTCTTTTTTCATCCCTTAAAATTTAAAATTTCGACCACCCAATTTTAATTCCAAAGGTTCATGCTTTTTTTCATTTTTCTTTTTTTTGTCAAAAACTCAAAATCCTTTATTGTTGGTTTTTTCTATCGACCGCCTGATGATTCAAAAATATATCTGTGATAACTTTAACGACCGTTTAAATGACAATATCGAGCTTGTGTCAAAAGAGAACAAAGAAATTATCTTGATGGGAGATTTTAATATCAATTATGAAAATGATAATGACTCTCGTTCACACTTTGATTTTAAAAACATAATGTTATTTCATGGTTTCAAACAAATTATCTCAACACCAACTCGCATTACAAAAGACACAGCAACATTAATCGATCATATTTTTGTTACAAACCCTGCGTCATTTTCAACTTCGTGTGTCGTTGCTACATCCCTCAGTGATCATGATTTCGTTTACTGTTGTCGTAAAATCAATTCTTTCAAATACAGTTATCGCACTATCAAATGCAGAGACTACAGGGCATACAATCCAGCTAATCTAAGTAATGATGTCCAATCCATCGACTGGTTACCAATCTACAATAACGTCTTAGATCCGAATAAAGCTGCCGACTACCTATCATCTGAATTGAAAAACACTTTTGATAGACATGCTCCTCTCATTGAAAAACGTATCAAAGGAAAACCATGTGAATGGCTAAACGACAACATCAAATCAGAGATGAACATCCGTGACAAACTTGAACGTAAAGCTAGAGGCTCGAAATCAAACGCTCGTTGGGCAGAATATAAACGACAAAAGAACCGATGCATCAATCTCATTCGTAGGGCAAAATCAGCTCATTATCGAAATGCGTTAAATCAACATGACCGTGTCTCACCAAAGAAGTTCTGGAAAACTATCAAATCAATTTTTCCAACAAAATCTAAACACTCTGCCTCATCGGGCACCATTCCAACTGCTGACCGTGTTAAAAATTTCTCAAAGTATTTTTCTACCA
>JAUJPO010085438.1:0-10175 GCA_032270745.1 Tiaropsis multicirrata | reverse complement strand
TTTAAACAAAGAAAAAGTTGACAAAAAGATATATCAATACATTGCCAGACCAGTGTATTTTATACTGACTATGGTAGCACATGCACTGTTTTATTCATGGCCAGGCCTGGGTACCCTAATATTTTTCAATTTTGTAAAGTTGTTGGCGCCCTGTACAGACTATAAACTCAAACAAAATTAAAATAGAAAGGTCTTGGCGCATCGTAAAAAAAACCACTTCTAAAAAGACCCACGTGATCAAAAGTTATCGCAAATTAAAAATAAAACATCTAACATTTTGCTCTGGGAAACTAGCCGACAAATAGCCGAGACTGAAAGGGTTAATTTGAAATTTGTTTTCCATTTCAGTTACTTTTTCACACTGCTATGGTTTGTTGGAACCAGGGGGCAACTAGGCAAAGGGTACTTTTTTCAAAGTCTTAAGTCTTTGATAGGTTCAGTTAATTTGCTCTGATGATAGGGTCTCTTCCAAAAACTAAAAACCAGTCAAATTTGCCAAAAACTTGTTAAAATTTAGTCCCGAACAAGGTCCATTTTTCAAACTCTGGGCATTTCCCTGTCATTTGTCAAGGTCAGTGCTACCAACCCCAGATTGCTAACTATTGCCATATACTAAGGGCAATCTATGTCAACAGGTTTCTAAATCTGCCACCCGAAAATTATTCTTTTCAAAAATTTAAACAAACAGACCTTATACAGTCAGGATTAACAAGTTGATGATAAGATGTCATGGATTTTAAACTATTGGGTGATATTGTGTCCAATCAACTGTCATTCTGAGACAGAATTTTTTTATCTGGGATGAGGTACATAATGACATTCAATTGCATACCCGAGGTAAAATCATTAGGTGGTGTATCTAGGGTGAAAAATGACATGTAAAACATTTTGTTTTAATGTCATTTGTAATATTTTAACTCCTCTCTTCTTTAATTTTTAGTACAAACTGTCTCCACACTGGCACTTGCTGAAGCAGCTCACCGAGAATACCAAGCTGGTAATTATGAAAGTGCAGAAAAACTTTGTATGCAGTGGTGGAGGAGAGAGACCGATAGCACCGGATGTCTCTTACTCTTGTCATCGATTCATTTCCAATGCAGAAGGCTGGACCAATCTGCTCAATTCAGTCAATTGGCCATAAAACAGAACCCAATGCTTGCTGAAGCTTTCTCAAATCTTGGAAATGTGTTAAAAGAAAAAGGGCAGGTTAAAGATGCATTAGCCAATTACAGACATGCAGTTAAACTCAAACCTGATTTCATTGACGGTTACATAAATCTGGCTGCTGCACTTGTTACTGCTGGTGATTTAGAAGGAGCCGTTCAAGCTTATGCTACAGCATTAAATTATAACCCTGTGAGTATTTTTGTCAACCCTGCAATTTCTATCAACTGTAAGGAAAGAAAGTTTGGCTCCATGCTACTAGCTTTAGTTTGACAAAGAATTTGGTACCATTTGAAAGCTAATTTTATTCTCTTTCAAAGGCATGGTTTTATATAATATGCCTTATAAGAGCAAGTGTTTGAGTGCTTGCAATTTTGAAAATTCATTAGAGATCATAATTGTTATATTAATTTTATTTCAGGAATTATATTGTGTTAGAAGTGATCTTGGTAATCTCCTGAAAGCACTTGGGCGACTTGAAGAAGCTAAGGTATGTCACTTGCTTTATTTCGTACTGGCTTGTTTCCAAAAACAATATTAAAGATAGATAGAGTGAGAAAGCTATTCGCTAATTGCCTGTTTTTTATTTTCTCTATGGTTTTAAACAGGAGTACCAAATGAGAACCAGCTGCGTGGAATTCCCAATGATGCTGTTCAACGAGATCTCCAATCACATATTTTATCTTAGAATAAGAGGGTTGTGAAAGCTATTACTAGAGAAAGTGCCTTTTTCCATATTGTCATGACATGTAAACATGATCTAGCAAAGAGGACTACTCAGAGCTAATAGCCTTCCCAATTTTTCAAAAGTTGTGATCGTTACATTGGCCATTATTTTTCTTCAATGAAGGCATGCTATCTAAAAGCCATTGAAACTCAACCAAACTTTGCTGTGGCATGGAGCAACCTTGGATGTGTTTTTAATGCTCAAGGAGAAATTTGGCTTGCTATTCACCATTTTGAAAAGGTAAGAATTTGAAATTTTATCCTAAGACACAGTGCATTTCAATTGTAGCAATGATCTGATCATTTAAAAGTCAATTCAATTATGTTTATCCATCACTATTTTGTTAAAAAGGACTGGTTTGTCACGAGTGCAATAAAAATGTTTGTCATAATTTATTATATTTTACTTTATTATATTTCATTTTTCAGGCTGTACAGATTGACCAAAACTTTCTTGATGCTTACATAAATCTTGGAAATGTACTCAAAGAAGCAAGAATATTTGACCGAGCTGTAACTGCTTACTTACGTGCACTTACAATAAACCCAAATCATGCAATTGTACATGGAAATTTGGCTTGTGTTTACTATGAGCAAGGGTTAGTATGTCTAATTATTTGGGGTTGCTTAATAACTGTTTTTAACTATCTACTACTACCCATATTTAAAATATTTCCTATTTCCAAAACCATCTTTAAATATTTATTCTGTGTTTAAAGGTATCATCAAAACAAAAGTTTCTTTGGTTTGACTGGAATGATAATACTTTAGTTGAAGAAACTTTTGTGAGTTGTAAATTATTTGTTAAACCATGACCAAACAAGTAAAAGTTTTAGTTTGCAAAAAATAGTTTCTTTTTGACCAAGACTTGCAGAATTTGCAAAGTTTCTTTGACTAAAGTATATTAGTATATAATTCATATTATATGTTTGTTATTTGTTCTAAATGTTTTTATCATAACAAGTTTATTATTGTTTAGTATTTTGGTGTTATCGTCTTGCTTTTTATCCTTCTGTTAACGTTTATAATTAAAACTTGAAAAACAATCACGGTTTAAGCAACTTCAAGCCTAACCTCTTGTAAGACATACACACAACAGCTGTCATTCCAAAAAAATTGACAACAAATGGTACTACACACTACATACACAACATACATATCACAACACATCACTACCATCACCACATCCACTGAACAACTGACATACACATATTCACACATTCACATACTCACTGCACTCATTTACTAGATTTCTTGTTCAGAAATTAAAAATATGTATCTCCCTTTTTAGCCTTATCGATTTGGCAGTTGATACTTACAAAAGAGCCATTGAACTACAACCAAATTTCCCTGATGCTTACTGTAATCTTGCCAATGCGCTTAAAGAGCAAGGCAAAGTGGAAGAATCTGAGGAGTGTTACAACACAGCACTAACTTTGTGCCCATCCCATGCTGACTCCCTAAATAATTTAGCAAACATCAAAAGGGAACAAGGGAAAATCGAAGAATCTATTGGCTTGTACATGAAAGCATTACAGGTGAGGCTTCGTATATTGGCTTTGTTGAATGGCAATGCTTAAATATTTAAAGTTCTAAGTTGTTTGGAATGTTTTTATTTAGTTTTTTTTTCATTGGGCGAAGTTAACAATACCCAATTTATATTTGTCACAGGTCTTCCCAGAATTTGCAGCAGCTCACTCTAATTTAGCAAGTATTTTACAACAACAAGGAAAGCTCCACGAAGCATTGATGCATTACAAAGATGCAATAAGGTATTTAGAACAACAAGTAACTTGTATAATACACAATGTTTTCAGTTAATTACTGTCCTCTTGCAGGTATTGCCAGATTTTGCAGTGGGTTACTCCAATTTAGCCTGTGTCTTACAAGAGCAAGGAAGCCTCAAGGAAGCTTTGTTATATTATCAAGAGGCAGTGAGGTATTGTAAAGGAATTTTTTAATAAGTTGAACATTTGTGTGTTATGTACTCTGTAAGTTATTAATGTAAGTTTTGTTAGTGTTTTCAAAATTTTTACTGTATGTATGTTATTTATGTGTTTCTTCTGAAAATTGCACTTTCTTGCACTTTGATTCCCAAGACCTTTTCTTCTTCAATATTTTTACTTAAATTGTCTCAATTTTAGAATCCATCCAACCTTTGCAGATGCATACTCAAACATGGGAAACGCCCTTAAGGAAATGCAGGATATACAAGGTGCAATCCAGTGCTACACAAGAGCTATCCAAATCAACCCTGGCTTTGCAGATGCACATAGTAACCTTGCTTCAGTATACAAAGACTCTGGGAATATTGCTGAAGCTATTCAATCGTACCAAACTGCTTTGAAATTGAAACCTGAATTTCCAGATGCTTACTGTAATCTTGCACATTGCTTACAAATAATTTGTGATTGGAATAATTATGATAATCGAATGAAAAAACTTTTAACAATAGTTGATGATCAACTAGGCAAAAATCGATTGCCTTCTGTTCATCCACATCACACAATGTTATATCCTTTGTCACCACAACAAAGAAAAGCCATTGCTAATCGTCATGGAAATCTTTGTCTCGATAAGGTATGTTTTTTTACTATATAGGTTACTAAAGGTTCTTTAATATACTTAATTTAGCTGTTGGTAGAACATAAAAAGTTGTTTTTCGAGAAACCTGGATTAGCTTTTCATTGAGCATATATGTTTAAGCGTATTCAGCACATATTGTTAAAAACAAACAAATAATTGTCTAGAGAGCCCAAATTTGCCAGCATTCGGCTGAAATTTGGTATGTTTGATAATTGGGTGATTATCTAGAGAACTCATCTATTGAAAGCACGTTAAGTTCAAATCAAACAAATAAATGTCTAGAGAGCCCAGATTCGATGGGGTTTGGATCCTTGGAGGGTGAATATCTATAGGATGTTTTTATTTTTTATGAAAGATTATATTTTTCGCCCTGGACTGGTCCCTCTTCCAAAGTGGGCCAAAAATCTCTCTTTGACAGTGTCAAACGAAACGTTAACCATTAGTGATATGGTACTTTTCTTATCATGGTTCCCTAAGTGAGCTTTTCAGATATTTTCAAGTAGGTCCAATCATGTTCAACTTGTCTCAATTTTTCTTAGGTTGCTCTCCTTCACAAAGAACCGTTTAAATATCCTACCGATCTAAAAGCAAGTGGAGGTCGACTACGGATTGCCTATGTCAGTAGTGATTTTTGTAATCATCCCACATCTCATTTGATGCAAAGTGTGCCTGGTTTTCATGATCGTTCAAAAGTTGAAGTATTTTGCTATACTTTGACACCAAACGACCAAACAAGCTTTCGTAAAAAGATTGAAACTGAATGTGAGCATTTTATCGACTTAACACAATATGCGTGCCACGGACAGGCTGCAGATAAAATCAATAGTGATGGCATTCACGTTTTGGTTAATATGAATGGTTATACCAAGGGTGCCCGAAATGAAATTTTTGCTTTACGACCAGCTCCAGTTCAAGTAAGTCATTTTTCAATTGTGTTGGTGTTTCACATAACTTGCTTTTTCTCTTTGGTCCCTTGTATAAGGGAGTTGACTTTGGGGTAGTTGGTTGGTTAGAAAGAAACTAAATCTTGTTAATCTGCTTGTGCCCCTAGATTACTGATAGATTCGTGCAATCTTTTGTTGACTTTTAGGTAATGTGGCTTGGTTATCCAGGCACAAGCGGCGCTACGTATATGGATTACATCATCACTGATAAGTTGACGTCACCTTTGAAATATACAGATCATTACTCCGAGAAGTTTGCGTACATGCCACATACGTTTTTCGTTGGTGATCATAAACAGATGTTCCCTCATCTTATTAAAGATGTCACGCAGGAAAAGCGAAACGTGAATACGATCAATAGCTCAACGAGCACTGCATCAGTAATAACTACCAAAGGTGTAGAACAATATATCGAGGAGAGAATAGACCAACGAAAAGAAGAAGTATCTGGAACGAAAGATAGTGGAGAACGCGTCCCGGAAACTCTTCCTCAGATGTCACGTGCCTCTTACGGTCTACCCGATGACGCTTTCGTGTTCTGTAATTTTAACCAATTGTATAAAATAGACCCTCAAACATTTGAATCGTGGTGCAATATTCTTAATCAGGTACCAAACAGTGTTCTTTGGCTGTTACGATTCCCGCAAGTCGGCGAAACGAACGTCAAAGCCCAAGCAGTGGCTCATGGAGTTGCCGAGGAACGTATTATTTTCTCAAATGTTGCTCCTAAGGAAGAACATGTACGTCGAGGACAATTAGGAGACGTTTGTTTAGATACGCCATTATGTAACGGACATACTACAGGAATGGACGTTTTATGGGCTGGTTGTCCCATGGTAACGTTGCCTTTAGAGACATTAGCGTCACGAGTGGCTGCTTCTCAAATGCACGCATTAGGTGTTCCAGAATTGGTGGCCAAAACGAGAAAAGATTACGAAGACATCGCAATCAAACTTGGAGTCGACAAAGAATAGTAAGTCATTTATCTTATTTTGAGATTTTATAAAAGCTAGATTTGCAAAGATAAAGAACCCGAGCTAAAACTAGTATCAGTGTTATCTTGAGTTGGCCTTCCTAAGTCCGTATGTAGTTATTTGATGACCATATTGTAATGTTGTCTTGATTAATATTTAGTTATCGAAAAATCAAGCTGAAAGTATGGGATGGCCGATTGTTGTCACCGTTATTCAATACTCAACAATATACACTGGACTTAGAAAAGAAATTTTACAAAATGTGGCAGCGTTATGAGGGAGGTCAATCTCCCGATCATTTAACCGATTAACTTGTTTTTAAATTTTGTAGTAACCATGATCATTATAATGATATTCTATATATCTTTTAATTTTATACTTAAACAGAGCTTTAATTTCTTTATTTGAGGTGTTAATTATTTTTAAGTAATTATCAGTTCGAAGTGACTTTTTGGGAGATGATTTGATATTTTTTTAAAGTGAAATAACCCGAAATGGTCGCCATTTGCTAAACTTATAAACTTGTTTTGCAAGAGTTTTGATTCAAATTTAACTGACTGACCTTGACGAACTTCGTTGCCTTGATTGAATGACTGTATTTAATAATTTTTAATGACAAGCAAGTTGATTTCTATTCCAAAATCGTTAAATAATAATCATACTTATTAAAACATTATCATAACTTATGTGTATGCAATAGCGAGGCTACGCAAAAGGATATTTAGGACCTTAGATGATATAGGTCGGGCTGTACATAAATTTTCGTTTACAAGTTTTGACGAATTATGTACAGGACGACCTATACGCGTCTAAGGTCCTAAATATCCTCTTGCGTAATCTCGCTAATATAATTTTTTGTAAATAGATTCCTCCTTTTTGTGTTCGGTGTATTGAAAGGGTAAAAGTAGTAAAGTGTTGTTAAAAGTATACTATGTTTAAATTCTCTGAGTATGTTGGTTAAATTTGAAAAATTGTTTGTACATTAACCCCCTGTTACATGTTTAACTGTACTGACATCAGCAAGAAAAATGGCGATATTTCAACTGTTTTGGCCATTTTCTAGGGACATGCAGTAGCGTAGATAGGGATGGCGTGAAATATACGTTGGAGTGCATATGCTTTACGATGCATCAATTATCTATTCACATTATCAATAATCAATGACTAAGTCGTAAAAGTTTGCACTCCTACACAAATTTTGCGCCATCTCTGGCTACGCCACTGGCAGAGTGTGTAGTAGAGAGCCTCCTTATTTGAAAGGCAAACTGTTTATAAATATATTTCAGTGTGTTTAACGATGGATGCATTTTCTTTGAACCACGAACATTTTTTGTTTCGTATTTTCAGGTCTTATCTTCATGTTCAAGTTTCAATGTCAACGCTGCATCCAGCCGTCCTTTCTCCAAGTTGAACATTTCAAGTGAAACCAACCTCAAGAATGACAGAGAATTACCCCAAGGTCTTGCCATGAATTTTATGTTGGGTGAGGGTGACCAGGAAGAAGAGACGGCTATAAGCAATTATCATTTGGCCGAGGAAAACACTTTTGTGTTATCGGAAGACCACCTGCGAGAATACATCCATCTCAGAGATTCAAAGAATGAGTTTTCCACTTTTGCTTTGTCGTCTTACCTGGAGGAAGGGGTGATCCAAATCTGCGTTGCAGACGATTTTCATCCTGTAGTGCAAATCACCAACAGATGTTCCATCATCCTTGCTCTCCGTGAAGAAGAAAACGTCAGTGACAAAGCCACACATCATCCTGTCCTCGAGAGCAACATGGAAAAATTGAGAATCTTGAAACCAAACCTTACCACATCTTTGGTACCTAACAATTTCAAAACTACTTTCCCGAAGCTGACCAACCCAATCGAATTTCATTGTCAATTTGCACTTTATGTTGCCAATAGTGTGGAATTGAGTAAACCGGTGAAACTGACAAACGACTCGTCGATGGTGGAGCTGTACGTCCCAGCCTTTGGTCACATTACATTGACAAGCCTCCTACACAATTCACAACTTTCTGTTGAAATAACAAGCGAAGGGAAAGAATGTTTGCTTTCAAAAAGCATCAAGTGTCTTCCATTCCCTCCATTTCGAATGAACATCGCCTCACTGGATGTCATTTTGATCGATCGTGTCGATTCACAAGATATGAATGCTATTCTTTCACTTTCTGCATCCAATCTGCAGCTAGAACATACCAAAATCAACAATCGGGAGAAAAGTTCACTCCACCTTTCTGTTGGCAATCTACAATTAGACAATCAGATTCACGAAGACATTCGTTTTCATTTCCCGGTCATTCTACTACCAATGCGCAAGATATCACAACGATACCATAAAGTGACCAGTGACGCTCCATTCGCCGACATCCAAGCTTCCCCTGATGTCAATTTCTTCAGTTTAAAAGTCCTTCTTTCGCAAAGGGAAGGAGCAACCTCGTTGGATGAAGTCGATGTTTGTATACAACCTTTCGAAATGTTCCTCGAAGATGCTTATGTGTACCGACTAGCAGAACTGATGAAAAATTACCTCCCAAAGATCCCTGCTCAAGACTCACTAGCTGCTCTAGACGCTGTAACAAGAATTCAACCCGTCTTGTTCCCATTGAAAATTTGTAAAATTCACATCCACGAGATCTCCTTTTTATTAAGCATTCATGCATCGGTGAAAGTGTTTTTGGCGGCTGATCACATCCCGTTGAAGCTGGGTGCGTTCGATTGCCAGCCCACACAAACGATACGTGACGAATTCATCCGAGTTTTACTTTATCATTACGCCACGCAAGTATTGGTAAGGGTTGGATGGATACTCGGCTCACTGGATTTGATTGGAAATCCAACCGGTCTCATTCACAGTATCGGGCGCGGTATTTCGGACTTTGTGACCATGCCGTATCACGGTTTGACGCGCGGACCGACGGCGTTCGTCAGTGGCATTAGTAACGGCTTAACGTCTTTCGTCAAACACGTTTCCACGGGTACTTTAACGTCCATCACAAACGTTTCCTCTAGCATCTCGCGAAATCTTGATCGCATGTGTTTAGATGAAACACACATTCTGCTGCAAGAAGAACGTAGAGCACAAATACCTACTCAAACGCTCTCAGGTAAGACTTTTTTCTCAATTTGAGACCACTCAAGTTTTCCGTAGTAAAGCCTCTTAGACGAGTTTGGAGAACGAAGCATCGAGACACAAATTTGTCTCTTTTATTCAAGCGAATTTTTTTCTTTTCGTAGCAAAGTCTCTTACACGATTTTATTTAAGCGAGACTTTTGTACTAAAGAACGACGTGGTCTCATATTGGAAGTTGAATTATATGCTTTGTTTATTTGTTATCACGGTTTTATAATTGTTGTTTCCATAGTTGAACATTCAGGTCATCAAAATCATGGCTCTTGCTTGTTCAATCATTTTAGTAAGAGTTGGTGTATCGTATTCGTCAGATTTTAATGGCGATTCTATTAACCATTTAAGTGTCAATGGTTGGATAAATTCGACATACCGTCATTCTTCTAATTTAATCCGACCGAAAAAATAATTATTTTTGAGAGGTCGTACTAATAATAGGAGGAAATAAATTACTTCGGAACGTAGGCTTCTTCTCATCCTCTAACGAAAAAGTTTCTTATAGAGGCTGCTTAATACTTTTAATTCTTTTTCCCAGAAAATGACGCCTTTCGCCGAATTTCGGCGAAAGATCATTTTTGCCTGGCGAGTGTTGGAAGAGGATTTGTTTATGTTTTGAAAAGGGTACTCTGCCCGTTATGATGTAACA
>JAUJPO010085427.1:0-10176 GCA_032270745.1 Tiaropsis multicirrata | reverse complement strand
AAAAGGTATCTTTCTTTCAAAGGCTTGAAAAAAGTAAAATCATGAAGTTTTTGCGACAGATTTGGCCGCGCTTTTTTTACCTTTTTAAACATGCGGTTGCCTGACAGTGTGTGTGTGTCCACACACTGACCTAGTTTTAGCTTGACACATCTGCTCTAAACATTACCATTGATGTATTACTAACTCACAATTAGACTGATGATCAAAGATTCGATTGACGTCAACTGAAGCTCAGTGAGCAGATGTGTCAAGGTAAACTTGGTATACGTTACATCACTTTCTGGATAAGGCTATCGCAATACCTTACTGACATTCTGCCGATTGGTAGTGTTAAGGTTTCGATCACGAGCTTGAACCGCAATGCTTCGTGTTCGAATCCCGACCACTGCCAGGCAGGGTGGTAGTGAAGTGTGGTGATAGTCTAAACATTGCCATTGATATATCGTTTTTATTTTTATTTTACTTTTAGACTGAAAGTGTAACTGGTTGCATAGAAATAGCCTCAGTCCGTTATGAGAATTGGCAATCATTTTGTCGGAAAGAAAAAGGTAACTTTAATCATCCTTTTTATACTCTTTTGAAAGCTTTTATTGTTTTCATCAGCACACTCCTTTATCAGATCATCGCTTGCATTTAAAAAAATAATCTCGTTCTACAACCGAGGACATTAATAATGAAATACATGTTTTAAAAACCCCATCCCCCTTTTTATAATCATCTGTTAATCATCTCTTACTGAAGAAGACACGTAATGGGTCGAAATATTCATTAAATGCAGTCCTCACTCTTTTCTTTTTCTGTTATTTTACTGCAATCACCTTTTAGTTCATCCATTGTTAAGAAGTTGTTTTAGGGCCTTGACAAGTTCAAATATTCAACACTGTATTAGTGGGGGGAGGGGGAGGCAAAAAAACAGAAGATTTTCCGATTTCCGATTGTAGTGCCATCCTCTTAAAGCATTAATGCTTTTTTCATACCTATCAGCGATCCTGCCCTTCTTGGTTCAAGCAAGTTACCAAGTTACAGAACATTTATCATCCAAGATTATCGAGCTCATTTCGATGGCACTCATTTCCAAACGTAACGAAGCGAAGGAGAAAAAGGAAAAGTCTAAAGCAAAGGGTTTGTATATATCTCCATCGAACAAAATTTTTGGAGGTCTCCTTTTATTATAGTCCCAGTACCTTATGGGAAGAAATTTATATTTATATTAGCGTCGAATAGCGAAGTGGCAAATTTGGTCAAAACTAATATCGCAATTGATGGAATTTGGATAAATTTATTGGCCAATTTTGACTAAAACGTCAAATTTAGGGATAGAAATTCTCTAACTTCATCTTTTTGTATTTCGCAGAATTTACTTTCGTGATTTACACTAAAATTCGCAAAATTAAATTCTGCCAAAATTGTTTACTGGTATCGTAGTGAAACTCGTTAAACTGAATCGCGGATGGCTTTCTCTTTTATTTTTATTTTTTGTGATTATATTTTGTGTCAAAAGTAAATGCTAATTCTATTGATTGAGACATGAAACAGTTTTATTTTGCAACAGCTGCTAAATTGTTGAGTAACTATTCAAGCCCGGAGTTTTCCTATGGATCTGGGCTATAGCCTGACTATACTAAATAAGATTATTCAAGATTATATCAAGATTATATCCTTATCTTATAGATATTTCTAGCGACCTAGTGAAACTGGTGTTTTCACAATGTGGCGGTGTTGTCTTGACTTCATTTATCAGAGCCTTCTTGTTGGAATCCAACTCCTCTGTCTTACGTTGGAAAGCTCACGAACTCATTCACACCATATATCTGTAAGTTTAATGCTTAGGTGATAATTATAGTGATAAATATAAATAAAGAAGGTTTTTTCTGAGAGGGGAGAAAGTATTCTTTCAGGGAGCGGTGTTCGAATACACGTACAGACAATGTTGTGTTATGGAAAAATATTCAGTTAATCGAAAAAAATAATTTTTGTTCTTTCCTTTTTCTTTACGTTCCGTTTAGCCTTAAGTTTTGGAAAATCTCTTTCAAAGATAAAAGTTTTTTCAAAGAGCTCAAAATTATATACATTTCGGTATTCGAGAACAGCGCCTTTTTTACTTTGAAACCCCCTTATTAAAAAAAAAACCTTAATAATTTCCTTCCAGAGTAAGAATCCTCCTGCAATTAGGCAAAAAGTTTTCGAGAGGAAATATTGCAGTTCATTTTAATTTATTCGAGTCCTAATTTTCCCTCTTAGATCCTAATTTACCAGGAAATTAAAACCCGAAAAGTTTATATTTCTCGGGAAATTAGGACTTAAAAGTCTTAATTTCACGGGTTTAAGTAAATTTACCGCGACACTGGTTCACGTAATAACCAATCCTTGAGAATGGAAGTGAATTCGGACCCCAATCATAAAATTTCTTAAAAAAATAAAATAAAAATAAATAAATACAGCTGTTATTCCATAATCTGAGTTTCTACAATGCAATTTTTATTTTGAAATTGGAAATATTTTTCTATATTTTCAGGAACATCAACACAGAGCAACAAGTTGATTTGGTTCGACAAATGTGGAGTTTATGGGACTTGCTTCCAACATATGGCCATCGTGCAACACAGTTCACTGACATACTAGGGTATTTCACCATCAAAACACCACACCAATCTCTGAATGAATTGGTAAATTATTTTATAGAGTCGCGCCGCATAAATGTCTTAAAACCATCTGCTGGATTTATTCATATTTCATTCTAACCTGACCTAAAATTTCATTTTATTCAGATGGAAGATTTCACCTTACGAACTCTACGCATGTTGAAAGAAAGAAACAAAATGTTGAAAGACCATCCAAACTCTAATCTATACAGGTATTTCACATAACATATAGGACTAAATAGTCAAAGAATTATAAAACCTTCAACTAATAAGCTCTAAAGACAAGAAAAGGCAGGACAAACGAACGAACGTTGAGCAACATGACACGAACATAATGAATATTCACAAAACGCTATATATGTTGGAAAAAGGATATTGAGACGAAGATGGTATTAAAAAATGCATCAAACTTAAGTTATAATCTAATAATTTGACTAGAAAGAAAACGCAAACTCAAAATATATTTAAGAAGTAGAAGATTAGTATTTTCATTTTCAAGAAAGCCATCTATAAATCCTCTCATTTTTTACAACAGGAAATTGAGCAACTACATTCAATTGGATGGTTTTTACTTGGAGAGTGATCCATGCTTGGTTTGTAATAATCCTGAACCCTCTTACAATGTAAGAAATTCAATTGTATTCCAGACTGTATTAATCGAACAGTTTATTATCGAAATAATTGAACTTAATCGAATTTAATCGAACGACAAAAGCTATTTTGGTTGGTTGGCAATTGTGAGAATTCGATTAAGTTCGATTAGTACAACGAGAGTTCGACTAAATTAATCGCGATATCACAAAAAATTGTGAAAATTAACGATTAAAGTTCGATTATCGAGTTAGACAAAGCTCGACTAAAAACCCCGTTCGATTAGTTCGATTAATATAGTCTGGAGTATTATAAAATACGTGTACCAGTAACTCAACCAGCAAACCTACCACAAAGAAAGTCATCAATTTTTATTTATGAATAGGATTAAGAGGATCTTATAAGAAAATTAACACAAAATGTGTTATAGTGTAATAACAACGAGCCGATAGCGCATTTGGGAGAGCAATCACCTGGCAATCGAGGGGTCGTGGGTTCAATTTCCATTCGATTCGTTACCCTTTGAGAATACTGGGAAGTACATTAGAAGTGCAGGATCTGTCGAAAATAAATTTCGATAGCTTTTATTTTGTATAAAAATGATGGCACTTTGGCAGGCCTGATTATCTCACTCTCTTGCGCAATTTGTTTACAAGTTGGATTGCATGAGGAAAATTCTTCCTAAACATCTTCTCCCTTCGCTTCACGATTCTGTTTTAGTCTTAATTTAAAGACTTACTCATTTTATTACAGAGCTGTAAGCTTTCATCAATCAAATCGGACATCCGTTACACTACCAAAGCACAAGTCATCAAATTGTCCGGGAACTTTTCCATTTCAAAAATTAACATCAAAGTTAGTGACGTCAAACGAGCTAAAATGGTATGATGATCAATTTTAATTTGTTTTTGGACTTGAAAATTATATAAAATTATCGAAATTGATTGTCAACATAAATTGTTGGTTTTATGCCTCAGGATCAAATTTCAGCCACAATCTCACATAAAATCAAATTACGAAACGACGAGTTAGCTTTTATAGTTGATATTGACATGGTAGATGATTCTACTACTTATTCATCAGCAGAATCATGTTTCGACCGTGCGGTCGAGATCATGGTGTCCACTCTCTCTCTAGACATCCATATCCCCGCATGGCTTTACCCATTATTCAAATAACAAACATCTCGTTTCTTTCTATTATTTCCAGGTCAAAGTCATCAATATTTTTTACAGCAACAAGACTATTCCTTCTGCTATTGAACTTAAGAACAGGTATTTCTAATAGCCTGTCTCATTACACGATTTTCCACATTTTATATACAAACAAAAAAATTAATCTTGTTTCAAGAAATGCGAGTGACAAATCTTTTTTCAATTTTAAGTTATTTTCTACTTGTGTAAAACGGCAGAATTGAATGCGAAAGACTTTTTGTGAAATAAGTTTTTATTTTTGTGTTGCTCATTGAAATCTTTAGAGTTTCTTTAGAAAATTATCTGATAATATTTTCATTTGGCCTGACAGCTTGATGCTGGAGTCATGGTGGTAGATTGATGTACTTAAAGTCTGTTACAAAATGGGCTTTTCCAGAAAAAATCCATATTCTCACTGTTGATTGTCCGTAAAAACCGCTCCTATGTAGAAACCAGGACAGCATCACTTTTTCAATTTTGTTTTATCCGTGTCATCCTGTACTTGGTAATTATAAGAGATCTGAGCAAGGGTATGCACGGGTGGTATGAACACGGATAAGGATATTGTCCAACTTTTATTTTAATTTACCTGATTTTTAGAACTGGTATTTGGCAGCGAGCGAAGAAAGTTTCCTTGTCGCAAGGACAAAATGAAATCAAGGTAGTTAGTATACATTTCGTTTCTTTCTTTGCAATCCATATCAAATTTGTACTAAAACCGTTTCCTTTTAAAAAGATTTTCCTAATGATTTTTTTTCTCAATTTGTTTTAGTTTGATTTGGCTTTCCCAATAACCGCCTGTAATCTCATGATAGAATTCGCTGAATTTTATGACAATGCTCAGGTATTTTTTTCATTCGTTATTCTTCTGTGATTTATTGACAGAGTAGAAACAGCTAACTAAATCAAACTAAGGATCACACTGGCATCACTTTATTCTTTTTTTTTGCAGTTTTCCTCGGAAACACTACAATGTCCTCGGTGCAGTGCGAGCGTACCTGCCCACCCAGGGGTGTGTGGTAATTGCGGTGAAAATGTTTATCAATGTCACAAGTGTCGCTCCATTAATTACGATGAAAAAGATCCTTTCCTTTGCACTTCGTGTGGCTTCTGCAAGTACGCCAAGTTTGAATTAACCTTCCACGCGCATTCCACTTGTTCTGTGGAAACCATCAAGAACGAGGAGGATCGAGAGAATGCATTGAAATCCGTCAACACCACGTTGGAGAAGGCCGATCAACATTATAAACAATTGTCATGCCACCGTCAACATTTGGAAACCTTGTTAAAACTAGCTGGTGTGCGAAGTAATAATACTAAGGTTTGTGGAGACTGTTTTCGTAAGAGTTTGCGATTTTTAGCTTTGCGCTTGCTTCGAAAAATTGAGAAACATTTGGAAACCTTGTTAGAACTAGCTAGTGTGCGAAGTAATAATAACAAGGTTTGTGCAAATTGCTTGCTAAGAGTGTGCGATTTTTACACGTATGACTAGCGGAGCGAGCGGGTTAATCGCTGTGAAATGTTTTATAGCAAATTCCCGATCAACTGGGGACAAACAATCTTAACGGGCGAATTTGGTCAGTGTGTAGTTTTTCGAAAGGCGGAAATTTTTCCAACCTAGTTTTCAATGCCCGAGACTTTTCTTTCTAAAATTTTTCTGAACACAATATATTCGCTAATTATTCGCTCATAATTATAACATATGTAGCACCACATATAATAGATAAATCTTATAGAATAGCTTTGCGCTTGCTTTTATTCAGAAAATTGAGAAATAAGTTAGTAAGTTAATCGAGGAGGCCTAGTGTCGGTAGTGGCCGTTCATTGGGCGAGTCTATCCCTCTTTCGCTAGCGCTAGACTGGTGGGTGCATTTAGACTGAGGCGGAGTGCCACTCCTGTGCTACTCATTCGTTGAATGGACGATGACCGGGTCGAACCGACAACCTTTTGATTGTGAGGTGAGCGCTCTACCGACTGTGCTAAAACTGGCCATTGAGAAACTAGCTCGTTATCCTTTTTGTTCTTTTTCCCTTAAGGATGGTACAAAGCCACATGGAAGCATGGCATGGAATGTATCAGCATTGGCATCTTCTGGTTCTGGTTCGTCATCTGGTTCATCTTCTACCTCTTCCAACACACAAACCACCGCTACTGCTGCTTTCCACAACATCAACGAATCTATACAGGGTATTGCGCAGCGTTATTGTGTCGACTGTAAAAACGCTTTTGAAGAAATGAGCAAAGTCACTCAAGCGGTCACCGCCACACGCCAAGAACTCGCCAACTATGACATAAAACAACAGGAAACTCTGGCGCAAGTATTTCGCACCACTCCTTCGTCTTCTCCAACAACTCAAGGAGAAAAACCGTCCTTCTCTCGCCTCCCGTCGTTGAACGGTTCAATCGATGCTGCTGTAACATATTCTAGAAAAAACAAAGCGGCACTAAGCAATTGTTTTGGGTGTACCTTAGCCAGTATCAAGCACTGCCTAACTATTTTGCGAGCAATGGTCACTCTGCCTATTACGCATCATTCAATGCTAAAAGAGGTAAGCCCAAATTGCATAATTTTTTTACTTTTTATATATCAGAATAAACAAACATACAAACACTAAGAGGGTTTCTACTCCCGCCAAACACCGCTAGGATTGATTGGTTGAATAATTAACATTTTTGTCGACTTTTAAAAGGTAGCTTGGCTACTTTAGTCTTCTTTTGTTCTGTAAGGCTGCTTATAAATTATTTTTACTCAACATGATATTCAAAGTAAAGGGAAGCTTCTTTTGATTTGACTTTTCTGTATTCTTGATTACTCAATTATTAAGGGACTTTTGCAAGAGTTGGTGTGGAATAATCTTCAACAACAATCAAGTGAAGTTGTGGGTCTTGCGGAGACGCTTCTCATCAACTTGACATCGAATAATCAACAAGCCAACAGCCATCTCAACGACATTATTGTTGAGCGAATAAATCTTAGTCTCCTCAACCAATCTTCCAACATGTTTTCGGTATGTCTCTTCCAATTATAAACGTGGCCATATTTGATTCAATTTCTCTCAGACTTGAAGGTTATAATATGTTTGAATCCTCTCATTCGATATTTTTTAATAGAGCTTATTATGTATTAAAGTAGATACAATTTTTCTTCAAACTCAAAGTTTAACGGCGCTGAGGCGATTTTCAGTCCAAGACTTTAAAGATTGTCGAACAAAGAGATCCTTGTTTAAGAAAATATGAAATAATAATCTTGGAATTTAGCATCACTACCATTTTAAACTTTTACTTTTCAATATATTAACATATCCTCAATAATTATTCTTCATAGGACATATCACTTCGAAGTGAGATATCTGTTTTGCGTAAATCCATTCGCGCAGGAGATGGCGTATGGGAAGAACGAATGAGATGTGGTAAAATATCCATTTCAATCCAATCTTTTTTTTAAAGCAATTTTATGTCTAAAGCCCGAATCCACTTCCATTCTAAAGATTGGTTCTTATGTGACCCGGACCGTCACCTGGGGTAATTAGCGACGCGAGAGGAGACCTCGCTACGGTGGTCGATTTGGGTGGGGCTCGAAGCCACAACCTTCCGATTTAGAAACCAGCGCCCTACCACTTTCGCCACCGCTCCCCCAATCTTCATTTATTGGCTGAAATATTTAAATGAAAACGTCACTAAAGAGAGCTGGTAGGATTATCTATTACAACAAGTTAATTAATCAGTTCCGGGAGAATGTAGGGATTTTCAGAGTTTCCACAATTTCGTTTTATAATAATGTACTATTTTTTCGTCATTTTCTTTTTTTAAGTTTTCAAGTTGTTTTTGCATTCAATGAAGAATAGTTCGCCGGAGGTTTTGGAAGCCATTACACTACCATGTCTTGAAATTCTCACTAGTTCTGTCAAAGGATTTTACAAAGACAATAGAAAGGTTTGGGCACGTTTTTTCCGGTCTTATGTTAGGCATCTCTCTGTTTTATTTCTTTCTTCACCAACTAAAAGTTTTGTCCACGTAAAGAACATTATTACCAATTTTATAGTCAACAAAAAACATGTTATTTCATAGTCATTATAAAAACCCCGGCCTGGAGGTCTTTTGTATTTGTCTTTTGTTTACATTTTGAACTTGCGTACGCAAATTGGTTTGTATTGCTCACTTTTTGATCATGTGATAAAAAAAGGACCAATCCCAAGAGAAGATAATATTAGTAACGTGATCAATAAGTGAGCAAATTGACATTTGACTTTTGTTTAAAACAAAGTTAACAAAAGGTTTAATCAATGCATTGCCAGACCAGTGGATTTTTTACTGGTTATTTTACTTGTTTTTAGGTCATTGCTATGAACAAAACACGTGCTCCAAAACAACAAATGTCACGCATTGATTCCAAATCATGGCTGTCTGGCCAATCCAAACACGAAACTTTCGAGTTATGGAAAATGCAGAATAGTAACAAAGGCAAAGATAAAGAGCATTACCTGATGAAAAAATATGCGGCTATCTGGATAATGAAGTGTACTCAGATGAAGAAGAAAGAAATTGAAGAGAAAGTTGAAAGCGAAGATTTCTCAGTAAATGGTTGGTTGGAATTGTTGGTGTTTTCCCCTTCATCGAGACAAACAAGAAGTCTTATTTGTTCCATCCTAGATCATCTAGCACAAGTAAGTTCCTTTATTTTCAAGATCACTGCCACTGATCTGTATCTTCATCAGGAAAGGCTTTCTCCTTATGAGTTCCCGTGAAAACTTCTGTTCAGTTTTGGCGAAAATCCTTGCCACGTTGCTTCCGATTTCTGATGGGTTTCCTCTGCTAAAACAGAAACAGTATGGTTGACTCGCAGTAAAACCGACCTTACTCGAAACAGTGAGAAGCCCGATCCACTGGATGTACAGATCATCAGTGATCAGTGCCCAAAATCTGAAGCATTATGAATTTAAGTTGACGGTTAAACCAGAAAAGTTTAAATTGACACTGCACAAAAGTAACTTGATAAATTTTTAACGAACTTTTTTTGCCTGAAAGCCGAACTATTAACTTGATATGATATAAGTTTAAATTGATACTATTTTATATATATTTAGCGAGTGTTTAAATCTGCTAAATCACGCGCCCTACGCACCACGCGCCCTTCTTTTACGTACGAGCCTTACGCGCCTCCGTATTTCCATGCCTTACGCGATCTCCTTACGCGCCTACACGCACCATAAAGTTTTACGCGCCCAAAAAAGTAACTTCAAATTTTGTTGTATAATACATTTAAATGGTTTCTTAAAACTTTAATCTTACTTTTCAGATGGAAGACAAACGAAAAACTATTTTGCATCTCCTTACAAGGTATTAAAAAAAACTGTTCCCATAATTAAAGAGTCTTATCTCGGCCTGTAACTCTAGACCATGGTATCTAGGGAGTTTGTGTGATACACATATATGGTCGACAATTATCTTTAACCTGCCTGTTTCCGTGAATCTTTGAAATTACAATTCTTTTCCTTATGATATGAAGGGTGTCATGTGTTTTTTGGTAAAAACATTTTGCAGCAAGCAAATTGATGAAAACAAAGCAATGGTTTCAATTTTTTGTGACAAACATATTTATTTTCGATCTTTATGATCATCATCAGGTTTTAATCCGACCGAAAAAATAATTATTTTGGAGGGGTCGTACTAAAAATAATAGGAGGAAATAAATTACTTCGGAACGTGAACTTTTTTGTCGTGCTAATAATTAGAGGAAAAGAGGACTCCA
>JAUJPO010085416.1:0-10177 GCA_032270745.1 Tiaropsis multicirrata | reverse complement strand
GCGAATTAATGATATCTATAATTAATGACCTACATCATCGGAAAGAGGACAATTTTTTCTATCTGACAAGCGAAAAAAAAATTTTTTTTTAATTTTTTTTTCAATTAAAAAAAAAAGACCTACTTGTATCCTTAAACTGGTCGAAATACTTTTGCACAAATTCGTTAGAGAAAATATTGACAAAACAGACAATCTTAACTCAGTGAGTATACCAGAGATTAACAGAGAAACCACTTTGATGCAGAATGAATTGAATTACGGATAAGGTGCAACCCCAAGTTGCTTGGGTTAGAGCTTAAAATAAGACAAACATAAATATAAAACTTACTTTTTTTCTTGTTTCAGCATGGTGGAACCGCATGAACAAGAGATCGCCGCAACGCTAATCGTCTTTTCTTTGGTGGCAGGTCTAGCCAGCGGTGCCGCTTTATCATTTGTCATTGCTCCATATGTTTAACTCTTCATTTTTTAATTTTTCTTTTCTCACTATAAAAGAGAATGATTAGAATATAATTTTTTACGCTATAAATTTCAAAAAATATGTAAAGATATGTTTTTAGGTTTCATGAGAACATTAGCCGGGTTACGCAAGAGGTTATTTAGCACGTTAGACGCGTCTGTGTCTGCCTGTACATAGTTCGTCTAAACAAAACTTGTATATGAAAATCTATGTACAGGCCCACATACAGCCGTCTAACGTCCTAAATAACCTCTTACGTAACCTCACTATTATAGAACAAGAAGAATAAGAACAAAAATCAGATATCATATCAAAATTTCAGTGTATAAAATTATAGGTTATTTTTTTGGTATAGAATTTGTAACATATAAAAATTAATTTCAATTATAAAAATGTTCAAATTTTGATTTGCAATAAAAATTTATGGTAAAAAATTATTTCATAGGTAAATATACATAAAGTTGAAGATAATATATAGTAATTTTGTATAAAAATTTAAGTTTATCAAAAATATATCAGAAATATACGCGACGTATAAAAAATACCAAATTTTTAGGAAATAATTTATGTAAAAAGGTAGGAAATCTATAAAAATTTAAGTTTAATAATTAAAAAAAATATTTCATAGGTAATTTCAGGACTTCACCTCAAAAAGGAATGCTTGAAAACGATGAAATCAGCCATATTGAAAGAAAATATGTTTTGGCTTTAAGTGTCACTGAGCAATGATTTTGAATGTTATAAATGGGCTTTTCCGGATAAAGTCCATACCGCTGATTGTTGGGACACGTACAGGGGTGTCACTAAGGTGAAAATTCCAGTCTATACAAATCAGGAGATAATTCAGGGGGTATGCGTGAAAATACAATATCCAGGGGACATGGATGCTAAAAATCATATATTCTCAACATGCAAATCCAGGGGGGGTGTGAAAAATATCAATGTTGAAAATCCAGGGCGGTCCAAGGATTTTGGTAAAAAATCCAGGGGGGAGTTTAATTTTTGAAAAATGGCTTCCTCAACATGGGGGTATGAATTTTTTCTCAAAAAGCCCAATGACTAACTAAATATGAATCTCTGCAAGCCTGAATGTTACTTATAGAGTGTACTTTTTCTTTAGTATTTGCTTATGTTTTTTAGCCAAATAAAGTTTGTAAGTACACATAAAAATATTTTAGTTATAATAAATTGTACACCTGTCTCACAGAAACCAAAATGTGGTATCCATTCTTCGCTTTCTTTATTTTCGAAGTATTCGTTCAGCTCGGCCATTTGCTCTATCCAATCGTACTTCATTAGAAGTTGCCTAGGGAGACAAACATAAGTATAAAAAAGGTTTTCAAGTTTCTGATCATGATAGAAAGGAAAAATTTCAGAAGAAAATTCACAATTTTGGATTTCATTTTTGAAACCGTGTGAAAACACAGCTATTGTTAACCAAGTTAAAGAAGGCCAGACTTTGCTCATATGATTATGATCAAAAATGAAACTACTTGAATGGTATCATTTGTACTCGAGTGATTGCAATTTTAACGATCTTCCTTATAACGTATCATCAGTTGAGCAGTATAAACAATAAGCAGGGACTTTCTTTGAAGGGTAAATAAACTATTAAGAAAGCAATATGAAACCATAATCTTGTAGAGGCGACCAACGACGAGAACTGTCTGGTCATCAGAATACTATTGGTTACACGGTCAAGCCTCGTCACAAATACCGATTTTACTGACTACAGGCAGGGTATATCCCGTATCCTACTCCGAAACGACCGTGCAACGAGTTTATCCTATTGAAGTTGTTTTCATTACTCTGTTCGATTGAGCAAAACAAAAATAGTTTTAGCTAATTTTAATTTTTTTTTCTTTGTTTGCTGTTACACTGGTCACCGCAGAGTGTAAGTTCGTGTTTTGCTTTTGTGAACCTACGGTGCATTAAGTACTAGATATTTTTACTGTGTCTTTGTTATTGGCCAATCAGATTACAAAAATATTCAAGTTTTCGTACCATTGGAATGTTTTCTTTTTTTAGAAAACATTCCAAAGTTTCTTAAACAATGGAATGACATTTTTTTTGGTGTGTGCGAGAATGAGAGCAGAATACGGAATATACACGTCTTTCACGTGACGTCTTTTAGCCAATGAAATTACGAGATTCTCAACTGATGCGGGATAAAAACGCATTCTTTACATTATTAATATCTCCAGGACTGTCCAGGAAACCATTTGCTTCTAAATTATGCAAAGGTGGGAGCTACAAACATTTTTTGACAGTGTTAAGAAGACTGCCATATTAAAACAGTTATTAACTGATTTCAGTGAACAGCGTTTCGTTATAAAAAGATTATCAGAATCAAGATTCATTATATACCTTATCAGTAATTCGTTCGATCTGAGTATTTTGAGTGTCAAGTTCAGAACCCATGTCCATTGCCATCATCTTTAGATTGCCGACAATATCTGCTACTTGTCTGGAAGTGAAAGAACATTTTTGACATTATAACTAGTGTTTGCTTCTTTCCTCAATGTGGAAAATGTAATGACTCAAATTATTTCAAAATGTTTTTTTCTGTAAGTTCAAGCAAAAAGAATTCACATCCGGCCTTTCAAAGGTCTTTCATATAGCACATTTTATTATTTATAATGTTTTATAGTATAATGGTTTAACCCGAATATGTATACTCGATTGCTCGATTTAACTAAGAAAGCAGTGATACAGAACATAAAAAAAGTCAAATTCTAAAAAAGATAAAAATCAAACCCGATATTTTCATCCATCTCATCTTCTCTGGCATCTTCAGTCACTCTGGGAATTGAGAAAATAATATTTCATTATATATACCAAAAGAAAAGTAAATTAAATATAGGTTAAACGATGGCGTCTGAAAAAAGTAATCCGATTCCAAGTATATAAAATACTTCAGACATGATAAGGGTAGAATTGTGTTCTGAGTCTAAATACTAACCCCTAGCAAGGGATGCCTTATGTGTATAATGCTAATGATGTTGGCAATGACATAACAAAATAAAGTATACCTTTTAATGTAGCCACTGTTTGGACCACCTGTTGTATTTCGTTCTGAACTTGAGCCAAAAGAACGATTTTTGTCGTCGCTATTGTCTTTGGAGTAAGCTTTCTGGTATTGCTCACTGTCTTCAAACTTTTCTCTGGAAAATCAATTTGGTAAATTGAGGAGGCAACTTGAATTTCGATCGTGAAATGTTAGTTTTATAAGAAAATTTATAATTCAACAGAACTTTTCATATATTACGTCATGAACAATACTTGCTAAATACATTAATAACAATCAGGGGGCGATTAACCAACCAAAGCAATATGAGTGTCACAAAACTCAACATCTTGAAAGCGAGACAGGTGATGTTGGTGACGTAATTTAGGAGAAGGTCCATCTCTGTTTAAAGTAACCAGGGTTCAAGTGCATCAATAAAAATAAATCTTCCCCAGAATACTCGAAGCAAATACCTTTTGCAACTACAAATGCATAAACCACAAAACTTTTCAAGACCAGTCAAATTTCTCTCAGCTTCTTTCATATCTGCATTGATTTGATCTAAATTTTCCTCAACACGATTCAACTTTTCACCTTGTTCATCCAGAGCTACCAATGTTTTGATTCCTGTGTCTTGAGTCTAAAATAAAAAGATGGACGTAAAATATAAATGAATTTATGACATAAAAAAACAAAGAAATATAGAGCAGTTTGCTAACAAAAAAGAATTATGTGAAATTGTGACTTTTTAAACTAGAAAAACTAGATTTGTTATACTACTCCACCACCCCTAGCACTAATTATATTTCTTGGTAAAACAATCTTTAGTTAATACACTAGTTTGAAATCTTCTTTAGTTAATACACTAGTAAATAAATGTAACTTTTGCATTGATAAACACAATATCAATAAGATTTCAAAACTTACTTCTTCGGCTAAGCGAACCATACGTCGTGTGCTTTCCAATGACTAAAAATATATAGAAAGAGGAAAATCAGGCTTAAGCCACACACCCTTAAATTCTCCCTGACTTTCCAAAGTGAATAAGTGAATAAGTAAGTACTTCATTGAAAAGGGCTCTCTGAATAGTTCGATCTAAGTTGTCATTATAAAACATTATATATAGCTTATAAAGGAAAGAATCGCCAAATAAAAACTTTTAATAAAGAATGTGACTTTTTTTTAAATAAAGTTTTTCATAATTTTACCTCATCAGTGATGACGTCAGCATGACGTTGCATTCGTTGCAATTCCAATCGCATTTGCTCATCTTGTGATAACATCTTGATTGTTTTGTTTCTTTTATTGTTATTCTTTATTTTTTGTCTTTTGTACTTTTTGTATTTTTTTCCTGTTTTTTTTCTATGGAATTTAAAAAGGAGAAATGATCCAATAATCCAGAGAGAAATCTGAGATCTCTCTGTAATGATTATGTTGAAGCAGAGGTTTCGAAAAAAACATAACATTTTGGAAAATGCTGGACTTCATAGCTTTTAAAGTGAAAGTAAAGCTTTTAATGAGAAAATATAACATAAATAGCATTAGATTGATCCAGAAGCATTAGCTGTTAGTTAGTTTTAAATAGCCATAACATTATACAAGATTATTTCTAAAAGTCCATTGAAATAAGGGAATGATGATAATATGGAATTATATGACATACCTTAGATGTGTTGTTAGTCTTCAGTTAACTTCATCAAACCTTGTTTCTTAGTGAAGTGGATTAAATGTTGGTTATGTACAATTAATACTGAAACCAGTAATCTAAAAGCTTCATTTTGAAAATGTGAAAATTTATCCTCAAAATGTTTACTTCTTTTTGTATAGGTGATATAGTATAAGATTTCAGAAAAAAATATTCAAATATCTTTTCAAAATGGTACCATTTACTCATTACAAAACTACCAAGATTATCAGCCACCAGCCAGTCAGACGCCAAATTTACTCACACTTTAAAGGGCAATATGTTGAAGTAGAGTAATAAGCTGTCATACATATAAACCATATCAATGGAAAGCAAAATTTAACAACTTAACAATTTTTCTTTTGTGTCATTCCCCAATATAGCTATGAATATATATGAGCAAAAACATCAGTGCTATCAAAAAGTTCACATTTGGGGGGTTGGGGGGGTTATTTTTATTATTTTATAATTCATGATAAAAAGTTGATAGCTCAGAACAGAACGATCTACTTTCAAATACTGTGCATCCTTAAAACAATGTCAAAAGTTAGTAATATGGTAGAAAATTGCAATCATTATAAATAATTAGTTCATCAAAAGACTAATAATGAATTCAGAATTAATGAGCATGTAGAAAATCTCAAGCAATTCTCAGTGTAAAAATATATATATTGAATTTTTCAGAAAGAAATTGAACATTTAAACTTTAATCCTAAAAATTCTAGATATCAAAACTATGTAAGATATGACCTAAGTAATTGGAACCTAAAAATGATGATAAAAAATAAATATCAGGGGTGCTCCCATTAATATTGACAAAAACACTATTAAACTGAACCTACAAAACTATAAACTCACAAATAAAAAACAGTTGAACGATAAATCAAATAAAAGTCTTGCACCCACCCATTAGTTGCTTGGTTAGTAAATTGGAAAAGAATGTAAAAATATGTGAATAAATAAAATAATCAAGAATATCATTATTACTTAACTATAAAGAAATTATTAAACTAAATATTTTTGTCAGTGTTAAATGGTGGTTAATAGTATAAGGAAGCAAATTGATGCTTGATAAATAATTTTAACATCCAAAAAATATACATTCAAACTGTACAAAAGAAAAAAGAATCAATAAGAAAAGTCTTTATTAAAAGAAGAATTAATTTTAGCAGCCATTCCAACAGAATGCAATCAATTAGAATAGTGTTACAGTTTTGACTTAATTGTGAAAAAACAGTGCAAGGAAACTGCTTTCAAAAGAAAAATATTTTGTGGGGGTGCTTTTGCATCTCTAGTACTGATCACTTCATCAAACATATTTCAAAGTTTAGGTACTGTAGAGGAAGTTATAAAAATGTGGAAATATGGGGAAGCCTGATTTTGTCAATCCAAAACAAAAGGCGTTCTGTGAATCACTCAGCAAAATTTGTTATCCCATAGTCATTTGATTCAAACCCATCCTACTTTCGAAGAATATTTTCAGCCCTCTTGTTGGCAATATCAATTCTTGATTCATTCGCAGTTGCCTGTAACAAAAAAATCATTTTAAAAACAGTTTTTTAATCTTTATATCTACTTTTTATGTATTTCCTAGAAAAGACTCTTAAAATACACCAGTACTTTCAGCTTTGCTTCGTCAAATATCATCAAAGATTGACTAAATAACTAAAAGAACCAAATATACCTACCTTATCAGTGATTCTATCAATCTGATTATTTTGTTTCCCCAGTTCATTTCCCATGTCCATCGCCATTGATTTTAAGTTATCCACAATGCCTGCTACTTGACTGAAAACACAAGGTTAGAACAAAAATATGAGGAATTTTACATGATGAACCAAAAAAGAACTCAAAAAAAGCAACCAGCAAGACAGACAGAAAAGATACATGAAAAACAAGTTGTTGAGGAAAATTAAATGAATCAATTTTATAGTGACAGGGCGAAACAAATTCACTTTGTTGCTCTACATACCTGACTGTTCCTGATTTTGCGAAAAAGTTTATTACAAACAATCTAACATTTGGTTAGTTAAAAGAATCAAATTCATCCCCTAGAACTTGGACAAATAATTCATGTACAAGAGATACTTTTAGTACCTATTAAGAAATTGATATTTTTATTTATTGATCGACCAACCTATATTTTTCTGACAATCTGCCTGTAGAACAACAAATTTAATTGGTCTCGACTAACAGAAAAGAAATCAAACCCGATATTTTCGTCCATTTCATCTTCTCTTGCATCTCCAGTCACTCTAAAAATTAGAACAAATAATGACGTCATTGTCAAGTCACTCTAGGTGAAAGAAAGCTTTGCATATTGTGTACGGGAGTAGCACTTAAAAATGATAATAATTTTCTGAAAGAATTTGAACAACAACAACAAATAATTTATAAAAAAGCCGAACATTTAATAACAACTTTGTTGCTCCATTTGAAAACTTCATATCATTTTCTTGATTTCTGCGATTTATTGTATATAAGTCCAAAATCATACTTTTGAATGTAACCAGTAGCAGGAGCTTTATCATAGCCTCCTTGCATGTCGTTACGCCCAGAGCTTCCTGCTGATCGTCCACTTGATTCTCCTTTACTGTATGCTTTCTTATATTGCTCAGAACTCTCAAAATCTTGTTTCCTGGAAGTACAAAATAATATTGCAGAGATTAATAAAACAAACGAAAAGTAGTTTTTGAGGATGGTGGATATAACATCTAAATTTAACTTCAGGAATTTTCACAATAATTTTAACAACTATTTGAATGCATGACCTGAAAACCAGTCTTTCAGTTACATCAGTTGAATTGGATAAATTAAACATCACTTTCTTAACCTGTTCAGTGAAACAAAGGTTTGAATACTAACCTTCTGCAACTGCAAATGCATAAACCACAAAACTTTTCCATACCAGTCAAATTCTTCTCAGCTTCCCTCATATCTGCATTGATTTGATCTAAATTTTCCTCAACACGATTCAATTTTTCACCTTGTTCATCCAAAGTTACCAATGTCTTGATTCCTGTGTCTTGAGTCTAAAATAAAGCCAGTCAAGGGAGAAAACTGGGATCAGTAATGAAAGAATGTTACAATTTTGTTTTATAAACTAATTTTATTATAAATATTTCTTTTGTGTGCTTTGTTTATATTGAAACTTGGCATTGAAAGTATGACATTTGAATTTGTGTGACAAACTTTCTATATTATTGAAAATCTGATTTGAGTATATATGGTATATATAGGTAGAATTCCACAATATTTCCTGTGCAAACAAAGAAACACAACAAATCTTACTTCTTCAGCCATGGCAAGCATTCGTCTTGTTGATTCAAGAGACTAAAATAGAAATAATTTTAGAGATTCAACACATTTAAAACATTACCAACTTGTTTTTGAGAAAAAAACGACATTGAATGAAATTCTTAATAAAAGTCACAATTTCATGAGTGTCAAGAGTGACAACAGTTTCTTTTTCAGACTATTTTGTATACAACATCACAATAAAAAATAAATAGAAAACAAGATTAATCATCTACCTCATCTGTAATTTCATCTGCTTTTCTTTGCATTCGTTGTAATTCCATTCTCATCTGTTCTTCTTCAGTCATCATCTTGATGTATTTTTTGTTTTTAATGCCAACAGTTAGTATGTGAATCTTATTGTTTTAATTATCTACTCTACTAGAATAAAACATAATAAGAAAGAGTGAGTTTCATGCTCTTTTGAAAAAACCTGAAAACTTATGGTTGAAAAATCAAACTCAATATCAGAAAAGATTTCCAAAACAAACTTTATCATTCACCATTATGAAATGATGTCAAATGGCATTAAAACCCTAAAGCTTTCCATGATATGTGATGATACCCTAGCTATATATTTTAATTCAAGTGTGTCTGTTTGTGTTCGATTGACTGTGTTCTACTTTTTCTTAAATTTTATTTTAGGTATGAAGGAATCGTATGTTTGGTTTACACCTTTTTTGTGTATTTTTTTGAAAAATTACAACATCAAACAAGAAAATTATTTTCAAAATTTACTGAAAATTTGGTGTTTGACTAAATTTTGGTTGTGCTCTGCAATTGGACACCAATATTTTGATTGCATTCGATTAATTCTAAATTGCCTTAGTATTATTATCTTTAATGTATTGCCTTAGTATATTGCCTAAAAACACAATTTTTTCACTTCTTAGATTATCCTAATGGATAACACTATCTTTTGGCAATGTTTGGGTCAATTTATAATTCTAGCTATAAATTACTTAAATGTGTGTTATTAACTAGCCAGACTAACTTAACTAGGAAAGACCAAAATATCTGGATTTCAACGACCTCTGACAGTCAGGTGCATTTGTCGGGTGCCAAAATTAAGGTGCAACCTTTTAATTTGGTTCAGTGGTTCATCAAGAGCCATATTTTGAATTTTTTCTGTTGAACGACCTAACCCATTTCCGAAAATTGGCCTACTCTACACAGGTGTTACGTTTGGAAATGTGTAAAACAGTAAACAAAAAATAACGATGCCTAAACTTTTGATCATATCTCAAAGAATAATGACCCTTTTCAATTACTGTAAAAAGTTCTGTAATCCATTATATTTGAAGAATAAACCCTGAAAAAATCAAAATCAGAACTGAAGTATTAGTTCTTTAATCTTTGATTAATGACAAAAATTTGCGAAAAACAACACTTCTTGAGCAACAAAAATTGATAATTTTGAAAAAAAACTTCAAAAAAGCCGAAAAATTACTGTATATAATTTTCTCACTTTTCTACTAATTTGAAAATTAAAAGATAATGAGGCGAATAGAAGAAAAATCCTAAGACCGTTTTTTAGAGCAATCTTCTGGGAATACATTAAAAAAAGAATGAAGTCAGTACCTCAAAGCTATGGATGAGTGCATGAAAATACCATGGTACAGCAAAATATGATTTTTTTCTACAGCCATTTTAAGATAATTAGTTGTTTGATTAGTAATTGTCAAGTTCAAACAGACAATTGAAAAGTAAACACTAATTATCTTCCTAA
>JAUJPO010085405.1:0-10177 GCA_032270745.1 Tiaropsis multicirrata | reverse complement strand
TTAGAACATTTTAAGAACATTTTTAGGCTTAAAATCCAAAAAGTTAAGAACATCCGAAAGCTTCAAAATTTTTTGATGTTCTCATAAAAAAAACGTGTATTGTCTGTCTGCTGGAAAGCTTGATCTCTGGCCCCTACATTCAAAATAGCACCTCCATGTAGCAATTATCAAAAAGTAATCGAATATACCCATAGTTCTCTCTTGTAATCTAAAAGCCGGTTTATCGCTTGATTGCTTTCAAAAAAGCCTCGACGAAAGAGAGTTTTTTCGAACATAATACTTGCTGCATTATTTGCGACTTTTTGAACAAACAAAACTACTCTCCCCCTTTGTTGTTTGGAATTGTTTTTATCTCTGTTTGCGAAAAGCTTCCTATAGAAAGCCACCTTGTATCTTGTTGGATGAAAAAGTCGAAATTGATCCTTACTATCAAGTAAAATAATAGCGGTATCGAAAGGTTAAGAGAGACTATGATGCTTATTCATGGCTTTTATTCATGGCTTCCATTACGTAATCTTTCGTACGGAAACACCCTGAACAACCGGATGTCTGCCACCAGTTTTAGTCTAAAATATTTAAAACTAGTAGCAAACACCCTGATTCTTAGGATGTTTCCGCGGGAAAGATTACGTAATGCATATCTTAATTTTAGACTCGGGCTGTTTTTGTAGCCCTATGACCTACCCGAGGTTTTATGGAAACCCATGGTTTTATGGAAACATCTGGTAAACTGGTAATTGGGGCATTGTATGTGTGACAAAAAAAAGAAAAGAGTTTCAAATATTTAATTCAAATGAGATATTGCAATGCAAGGTAAAATGCGTAAAAAAATACAGAATCTTAGAAAAAGAAAATGTAAATAATGATAACAATAAAAAAAAATAATACAAGAAATAAATAAAATATCAAAATAATTGTAAAGAAAAGAGAAATGTAAGATAATGAAAATAAATAAAAAGATAACATTATAACGATATATGTAAGCCACTTATTTCAATGCGTACGTGTGTATGCGTGTGTATGCGTATGTACGGCGTAAATTGAAGAAAATCGGCAAACCTGAAGTAGCGGTGCGCCTTCAAATTTTGTTGTTTAGACGCTTCATCGTTTGATTTTTGTTAAAAAGAGCGCTTTATTCTTCTCCTTCTTCAATCTCAACTTCTTCAGACTTTCGTGAAGTTCGAGTACGAGTTGTGGTGGTGGTACGAACTCCTACTCCGCCTCTGTAAAGTGAAAGAATGCAATGAGGTTATTTATCAAGATACCGTTAAGTAAAAGTCAAGGATATGTGAGGGTATGGAGCTGCCAAATTGAGCCCATTGAAGTTTTCCGTAGTAAAGTATCTTAAAAGAGTTTGGAGAACGAAGCATCGAGACAAAGATTAGTCCCTTTTACTCAAGCAATTTTTAGAGACTTTTGTACTAAAGAAGTAGAAGTCAAGGATTTGTCGATGACACTAATCAGTGCTGTAGACACGAAATAAATGTTAGGGGGGGGGGGTTATGTTAAGTATCTAAAGGTGGCCCCATGGTCATGACCCATGGGCCAGGAAAAGTTTGGATTTTAGGTTTCGAATGAGCAGATGCGTACGAGCAGGGGGTGGTACGAGAATGCGTACGGCACTGCTTATTATGTACTTTTTAAAGGTAACGAAAGAAAAACTCATGACTTCTCTCCTTATATATAATAATTTAGGCTTTGAATTGAAAAACGTTAAAGAAATTTTTACAAAGGATTGAAAAGGTAATTTCTTTTCAAAAGTTGTTACAAACAAGTGGCCCATTTTGTGGGTAAAATAAACAACAAAAAAAACACGAAGCTGGGAGAATTTCTTTTACCTTAATCGTTGTCTCAAAGTGTTGACTTCACGTTGAGCAGATTCGAGAGCTTCATTGTTCTCATCAAGATCACGTTGTAATTTACGTTTGGTTCCGTTCAATCGAGTGACCTCTTCTTCACTGTCATCCATTTGCCGTTTCATGTTCTTCACGCGGGCGGTCATCTTCTCCAGCTAAACATCAGAATGAAAGATGGGAATTAGAAAATATTGATCAAAACAAAATTGTTGACTTAAAGTTCATGAATATATCATGATGTTGTTGAGGGATAAGAATATGCTATGCTGGTTCAGTGTAAAACTCGTATTGGTTGAGGCTTTACCGTGATTTTCTCTAAAAGTTCTTGCTGAAAAAAATTATTATTTTCAACCTTTATTTCATTATTTGGTTTTCACTATGTTTTCGATTGTTTTATAGCGCAGATTCAAATCCTCTTGTTATCACACTAAACGACTATTAGTTACTATTCTAAGCATACAACCGAGCTTCCAAATGTACAGATTAACAATCTTACTTGGTTTTTGTAGTTTTCGGTATGGCTTCTCTCTTCCTCGATGGTGACGGTGATCTCCTTGATACGTTTCTCGGATTTTCTCAACGATTTGTTCAATTGTTGTCTCTCCTTAGCCTCTTGGTCCAATTGGATCTCCAAGTTGGTGACCTGAAAAAATGTTTGAGAAATTTTGTAATAAATTATTGAAATTACTTCAAGAATTAAAAATTGATAAAATGCTGATAAAACATCAACTCAACAACTAATAGCACAATTTGATGGAAAATAATACAAAAGATAGTCTGAAGATGTCCATCCTTAAAGTGTCAATTAAAAAAACCTTGGTTTCCAGGGTGGCAACAATGCCTTTGTTTCGTGATCGCAGGCTAGATTCAAGGTCTGCAAGTTTTCCATGGAGGTCTTTGTTTTGTCTCTCCAACTGCATTCGAGTGTTGTCCAATTGTTGAGCTTCGGTGCGTTCAGCGTTGAGCTCTGTTTGCATTTGCTCCAAGTTGAGGTTGGAACGTCTGACCTGTAAATACAAAGAAATAATTAATTTTACAAATGTTTTTCCACTATAAAATCATTCAACAACAACCTTGTTACTAAAGTAAAGAAACCGTCATGATCCATAACAAACAATTGAATGTTGTCCTCGATATACCAGTCTTTTTTAATGGAACTTTCTATAGCAAACTTAACAAGCAATACAACGTTGTCCTCGATATCCCGGACATGATTAACATAACTTTACATAGCAAACTTAACTAACATGTAACAATGGAATGTTGTCCTCGATATCTCAGACATGATTAATAGAACTTTGTATAGCAAACTTAACAAGCAATACAACGTTGTCCTCGATATCCCATACACTTATTAACAGCATTTTGTATAGGAAACTTTACCTTATCTTGCATAAGTTCAGTTTGAGTTCTTTCGTCTTCGAGTTCCTCTTCAAGAGCAGAGATTTGAGCTTCCCATCTCTTGCGCTCTTCAGCAAGGGCTGCTTTGACTGCGCTGTTAGAGTTCAACTCCTCCAACAGTTCATCGCGTTCCGTTTCAATCGCACGGCGTGCACGCTCGGCGGCCGCGAGGTCTTCTTGCATTTGAAGGAACTCAGCTTCGAGGAGTTTAAGTTTTTTCTCGTTTTCTTTGACTTGATTAGACAAATCATCTCTTGCAGCACGTGATTCGTCCAAGTCCGTTTGTACTTCCTTGAGTTGGAACATGTATTTCTTGAGAGCTTTGGTACCTGTCGCAAAATAGAAAGTAAAAAGATTTTTATAGAAAAGCCTTTTAAAATAGTTTGGGCAAGCAGGGCTTGACAACAGAATTCAAAACTTTGAGAAAAATTTGTTATTAGAAGGGCTTGTTAACATTTTAGGAAATCCTCAGCAAAATTTTGTGATAAAACTCTATCTTCTACGCAAGAAAAGATGAGAAGCAAAACTAAGGTTTACATACCTTCTTCTTTGATCTTGTTGGCATTTTCGAGTTGGTTTTGGTAATCGGCAGCTTGTCCTTCTGCCTTACGCTTGGCGGCTTGAGCTGCTTGTCGCAGTTTGCGCTCCTCTTCCAATTCAGCTTCCATCTCTCGCAACTAAATAAAAGAAAAGAAGAAATTTCACTGATGTTCAGAAATTAATTTATGGTAGTAGGCGGTGATTTATCATGAAAGTTGGCGGTGATTTATCATGAAAGTGGGCGGTGATTTATCATGAAAGTGGGCGGTGATTTATCTAGTATGTAGTATTTCTAGTATGTCGTTTTTATTTTTCACAACTAAAAAAAAAAGAATACCACTGATAGTAAGAAATAAATGGAATCAATTTTCAGGGTGGTAGTGGGCGGTGATTTATCATGGAAAGGGGCGTTGAACATGTCACTTTTGTCTGTCGCAAAAAAAAAAAAAATGCAACTTTTAAAGATAACAAATGGCCAGCTAATATAAATAAGTAATTAATGTGATCAATTTTCAAGGTGGTAGTGGGCGTTGGTTGTGTATTGCTTACTTGCTTGATCAATTGGCGCCTTCCTTCTTCAACCGAATCTTCTTTACCGGCTAAATCACGTTCAAATTGTGCTTTGGCTGCTTGCATGTTGACCTAAGGATGAACAATCCATAAATTGTATTAAAATCTAAGTGATTAGCTTGAAGAGGATAAAATTGAAAAAAATAACTTTAAGGATTTGGACTGAAAATTATGTGCTTGCTTGGAAAAGTGATCTCAAAAAGTACCTCTAATCTTAATTTCGCATCCTCAGTTGCAGTTAATTCGTCTTCAAGTTCTTCCATTGTTGTTTGTTGTTCAGCTAACTGTTGTTCTAACAGACGTTTGGCTTTCTCCAATTCGTGAACAGATTTGCCAACATCATCCTTCGTTTCAACCAGATCTGAAAGTTCGACTTGAAGTGATTTCTTTTGACGATCAGCCTGCATGGAAATATAGATTACAAAAGATTAATCAGGATTTCTGAATTTATTACGCTATTGAAATTGATCATCCTTTAAAGAAAGAAATTTTCGCGAATGGGCCGTTTTTTGCGGGAACTTACTTTCGCGATTTTTTGGCAAAATCGCGAACCCGCGAAAGTTTCTAAAAGTTTCTTCCTTTAAAGTAGAAGATGTGAAATATATTCCAGCAGACACAAGATGTTTCTCAACATTTTTTCAACATTTTTTCAACATTTTTACAATATTTTTACAACATTTTTACAACGTTTTTTCAACATTTTTTCAACATTTTTACAACACTTTACAACATTTTTAAAACGCTTTTCAACATTTTTACAACGCTTTTCAACACTTTTACAATTACTTAACTTTTGAGACAACGTTTAAAAAAACACCTTCTATATGCTGGGATAGCTGGCGCGGTTGATGATTTTCTGAGGAAAAGAATATAAGACTCGGGTACTGGAGATCTTATGTCTTTCCAGGTGTTAAGAACCTCAAAAACAAAGCAAAATATTTTGTTATGATGTCAGATCAAGATATCTATTCAGAGCGATCGTCAGGTATTATCTCTTACCTCTGCAAGTCGGTCTTCCAATTCTGAGTTTTGGTTTTGGAGTGAAAGGCACTTGGTCTCGTTTTGACGGGCCATTTTCTCCATATTATCTCTCTCGGCTGCCATAGATTGTAAGTTCTTGCGTTCTTCAGCTAGCTGTTGATCGAACTTGCGTTGCTTTCCACCCATTTGAGCGGCGTTTTGGCGTTCGCGTTCCATTTGAACAGTGACGTCATCGAGTTCTCCTTGAAGACGTTTTCTTGCTTTGTCAGCTTTTTGTAAATCTCCTTGGCTCTTCTCGAAGTTACCACGAAGCTCCTCGTTTTCGCGTTTTTGTTTTTGTCGTCCAGCCTCAGACTCTTCTAAAGCAGCAATTTGAACATCGATTTCTTTCTTTGCACTGTCCAGCTGAAAATCCAAATTAGAAAAAACAAATTGTACTAACAGCTATTGAGAAAGAGTTAAATCATACATGGATGACAAGCAGGAAATCATATTTATACATTGTAAAAAAACGTACAAATGAAGTCCGGGGAAAGGCACTTGGTCCCGCTTTGACTAAAGATATATATAGTATATAACTCATCTTGCAATTTGAGATCACGTCGTTTTTTAGTACAAAAGTCTTTAAAAATGGCTTGAATGAAAGAGATAAATTTATCGATTTCTATCCTCAATTGCTTTTTGGAGTGTCAATGTGGTGGAAGATACGATCTTCAACGAAATCATGAAATTGTTTTTCAATAGATTAATTATTAGAAAGCTATTGGTTATTTTGCATTGAGGAAAGTTTTTATGATGTTTTATGCTATAGTCGAAGGTTTGGCATGGTTAAACACAATTCATTGGAGAAAAAATTGTCAGACCCTACATAAAAACTTCTATTCTTACCTGAACTTGAACTTGCGATAGTTGTTTTTGAGCGGCCGCTTTCTCTTCTTCTTCTTCCTCGAGTTGTTCTTGGAGACGGTTCGCTTCATCGCTAGCCTCTCGAAGTTTTCCTAAAACAAAAGCAGGAAATCATATTTAAACATTCCATAACAAACGTATTATATATGTTCTAGCACATCAAGGCTTCTTGATTTCACCAATAAAAAAGGTTCAACCGTTAAACAGAAAATCCACGCCTACGCCCACGCCCACGCCCACACCCACGCCCACGCGTAAGACGTTCTTTCAAAACATAAAGTAAAGACGTTGAAAAAAAAGAGTCAACACGTCAGTGGACACATAACGTCTGGTGTTTGCTGGGTTTTCGAAATATTTTAAGGTCTCAGCAAGAACAAAACATTGTTTCAACGTCCTTTTTACAACGTCAAAACATTGTAAAGACGTTGAGACAACGTTGTAAAGACTGAGACAACGTTGAAAAAAGCGTCTGTCTACTGGAAAGTACTTGGAAATGTTTAATGGATGAAAAAGCTAGTTCTTACTCTTTCAGACAAGACACTAACAACATCAACTAGTCACCAGTCCCCATCAATCCCAGCAGACACCAAGCATTGTTTCAACGTCCAAACAACATTCTTCTAACGTTAGAAACGTTATTTGGATGTTAAAACAATGTTGGAATAACGTTCTGTGGCTGCTGGTATGTCAGTACCGGATAAAGGAAGGAGGTAGATTTTCTTCTCCGAGGAGAACAATTAGTTTCCATATAAGGTAATAGGACAACTAGTAACTACCTCTGCATTCCAGCCTGATATTGAACCCGTATAAGAGAAAGTATATACCTTGAAGTGAAAGTTTAGATTTGGTTTCAGTGGCCAATAATTCCTGTGTATCCTCCAATGCAGCTTCGGCAGCTTGTTTAGCTCTTTCAGTGTTTGCCTGTTTGCTTTCAATCTCCTCCACTTGAGTGTTGAGTTGATCGCATTCTTTTTGGAGCTTGTTAGCCGACGATTCCAGCTTCTGGATTGATTCCACTTGACTAGCCTTGACGGCTTTAGCTTCGTTTAAAGCAGAGTCTAGTTGTTTGACCTTCTTATCCGCTTCAGCTTTCATGGATGAAACACGTGACAAGTCCGATTCGAGCTCAGCATTCTCGCTTTCCAAAGCAACCTTGGCTTTTTCTGAATAAAAAGAAGGTGATGATACGAATAATCTCACAAATGTCATCTCAATGCATTTTTAATTTCTTGCTGCATCAATTCTAAATTTGTCACAAATTTTCAGAGAATTTCATTAATATATTTTTTTAAGACGAAAGACCTTTTGACTTTAAAATGGTTTCATGCTCATGGGCTCAAATATTCCCCAAAAAGAGGCTAATAACGTAATTGGTTTTGTAAATTTATATTGACGCTTGTCCGGGGGTGAAACTCGAGTTTGGGTGGATGAAAATGGGAATAGAATGGATTGAATGATTTTTTTGAATAATAAAAAATGAGAATTTTTGGTTACCGAATTTTTGGAGGGGCATCCGAATCTACGCTAACAGATCAAGATACCATGTAAAACCAGTTAGTATTTTAGGGGAATGAGATTTGAAACACTTACCAACGGAGTTTTTGTTTTTCTTCAGTTGATCCATTTGGTTGTTCAATTCTTCTGCAACTTGGTTATGCTTTTGTCGAATGGTAGCCATTTGTTGCTCGTGTTCTTTAGCTTCTTCTGCAATTTGTGCTTTCATTTCAACCATCTCCTCTTCACGTTTGCGTTGAAGTTCCTTTTGAACTTGAGTAGCATCGGATGACACATCCAATTCACTTCGCAGCTCCTCAAGATCCTATATGGAAGAAAGGGTTTTAATGAGGCTATTTTTTTAAATCTTTAAATCTTTATGGAAGTCCAATTCACAAATCCAATTTTGAAAGATAAACTTTCGCTTCCAAATAATTTCATTTTTTAGCTTATTTTAACCTCAGTTGACATTTCAAGAGATCAAAACCAAAATTAGAGATTTAAATTCTCCCAATCAGGTTTAACCAAACCTGCCTCACTAACCCCAAACTAAAATAACAAACTTCCGAACGAAAACTTTTATATTCTCTCAGTCAGGTTTAGTCAAACCTGCCTCACTAACCCAAACTAAAACAAACTTCCCAACCAACAAAAACTTACATTTTCCAAATCACGTTTAGCCAAACCTGTCTCACTAACCCAAACTAAAATAAAAAGATTCCCAACCAACAAAAACTTACATTTTCCAAATCACGTTTAGCCAAACCTGCCTCACTAACCCAAACTAAAACAAGACGACTCAAAGTCGAAAATTTCGCCGAGATATAGCTGATAATTGTCTGATTGAAATATATTAACTGAAAACAACGATAATGAAAGTTTCCTGAGATAAAATGTGTAGTTAAAATCTAGAAAAGCTTGACAAACAAAAACTGTGAGAAAATCACAGGTCCCAAAACATTGAATTACAATTGTGGGGAAAACCCGAGGGCACTCATAGGCCAAGCCTACGGTATGTACGACCCTTAAGAGTAGGTTTTCGAGGTTCTGGACAAAATGTTGATGCACTGTAAGGGTAGGAGGTTCGAATTTCTTTTGAAATTCTTTGCTAAAAATGAGGAAAATGTAAGGGTTTTCGACAAATTTTGCACTGTACTGTAAGGAATTTTAAAGTCCAAATTTTGGCCGGATATACCGTCGTTTTGAATTGGAGTCCCCCCCCCCTCTCGGATTGAAAGATTCTTTTACGCAAATTTCTATGTTTGGGACGAGTTTTATTTTGAAGCCTGAACATAGTCCGAACAGGCCCAAAACTGTTCAGCCCACACCGGAGGTCATCATGTCTGAGTTCAAATATTGAAAATACATTGCATCAGTACTAAAACATCAAAACAATGCAATGACAATGGTTTTTATCTAGTAACAGTAGACATCAAATTACAAAAACGATATACATGATACAATTTTGGAAGATCTTGAATAACTCCCAGTCCAACTGAAGTGTTTTATTTTTTCATTATTGCCTTTTCACAAGCAAAAAAATCAAAACAAAGCACATCCTTTCTCAGTTTACTGTAGAAGCAAACGACAAATCTTTTGTTGGTGCACGAAGACAGTACACAGAAAAATTAACACTATCCTCCATTGATAGACTTACAGACACTAATCCATAAAACACATGTAACACTCTGATCTGGCCTCTGGCCTCTGCTTTTCTGCTCTGCCACCTTGTTTTAGCTGACCTGATAATGCGCTCGCTTTGCGTAACACTCCGCTTGTTTTTTTTCTAGAAGTTTCGAGAACATTGAGAAGTTCGCGCGGTACGGGAGGGCGGTCAAAAGCGGTCAAAAATCTTCCAATCCACGACCCGCCGCCGAAGACGATCGTAATAATTTCGCTAGGCGAAATTAGTAACAGACTTCACAACCAACAGAAACTTACATTTTCCAAATCACGTTTAGCACGGTCCAATTTCTCTTTGGCTACACGTTCATTATCGAAATCTTCTTTCAGTTCTTCGAGATTCGATTGCAGTTCTCTCTTCTGTTTCTCAGCGACCACCAATTTGGCAGTTTCTTCTTCACCCTTCTTGACGGCCACATTCAATTCTTGATCTCGCCTCTTGACGTCGTCCTCGAGGTCCGCAACCTTAGCGTTACCTTCCGATAGTTGATGTTTGAGATCAGCTTCCTCTTGTTGTAATTTTCGAATGTCTTTTTGTAAGTCACCTGAACTCTTGTCACCTTTTGAAGAAAGAAAATAAATAAATAAACAAGTGATACATTTATGGACCTACCTGGTTAAAAAATAAAATTAACCCTTAACGCCATAAGAATGGACGAACGAATGAACGAGCACAGCTCAATTAATAGGCGAACGAATTACAGCTATTATACCAGGGAAAGAGAACCTTTGTCGTATCTTTAAAA
>JAUJPO010085394.1:0-10179 GCA_032270745.1 Tiaropsis multicirrata | reverse complement strand
ACCTTTGGGAAATATAGTTTTTAAACCTTTAAAAGTCTTCTTCTACCATAGGGATTTAGGGATTTTATCCTAATTTAGTCTGGAGCATCCTTGGGTCAAGGGGACTCAATTTTGTATAAACCCTAGGGGTATAGGGGTGGGGCTCTGTTTGAAGTTTGTTCTTGCTATATCTCAAGTACTGGATGGATCTTTCTGAAATACTGCACCTACTATGGAGTGCTGTATCTTTACTTCATACCAATTATTTTAAACATATTCAGGTGAGTGATACAGGCCCTCTGGGCCTCTTGTTTAAATCGAGTCAGTTATTTCAGACTATATAAATCCAAGCAAAATATTTAGTAGAATATCAAAAAATGTGATCACACCACACTTGGACGGAATCTGGGATTTTATAATTAGCGCAATATCAACTTTTTATACAACAGAAATAAAAGCCTATGCATCACTGAAATAAAATCTGTATATCGGAATTACCCCCTCCATGAAGAAACACGGGCCACAAGTAAGATTATTTCTGCAATATCATGACAAAGGGAAAATATGTCGTTTGAAATATGACAACTTATGTTTGATTGACATGAACAATCGAGGCTGGGTATGACGCATATAGTATCATATATACTAACACCATCTGGTATTTGAAAAATCCAGTTGTTGCATACTAAATCACCATTCGGCAAACCTCGGCCGATTCCGGTACCCTCTATCTAACCTCGGCTGTGTAAGAGAAGTCGACATTGTGATATGCGCCTACTCAACACATTTGTGATTCGGTTGCCTTTTCACTCAGATGTAATCATACAGGAAAATGTAGTACTGTAAAAATGGCCGCCTTCGAAGACTGCATCAAGTTCGCTACAGAAAACTGCCCTCTTTATTTAGAAAAAGGAATTATTCTGAAAGAAAAACAAGTGGAAACCTTGAGAGCGTTATATGACGGAAAGGACTGCATCTCCGTTTTGCCTATAGCTACTGGATACGGCAAAAGCGTGATTTTTCACATTTTTTTACCGTGGTTTATGCAACGGAAATTAACAAGACAGTGTTTATAGTGATCTCGCCGCTAAATGCATTGATGCAAGACCAAGTCCTTAGTCTGAGGAACAAAGTTATCAAATTTCGAAAGAATATATAATATATGTACTTTGAATTTACATGTCTTGGTTTGTTATGAAATTGTCCTCATAGATTTGATGTGTAATTGTACTGAAAATATGTACATGTATGTGTCCCTGTCAGAATGGAGATGTTCCAAATGTGAAAAGACAAACAGATAGAACATTTCTGTAAAAAGTGTTGGAAATTGGAAGATAAATCCAAATGGATCATTATCAGAAGACCTTTCCAGCATAAAGTAACTGATATTTTCTAATGAAATGTGTGTAATGTTGAAATATATAGCTGTTAGGATTTGCAATGTAAAATCAAGTGTCATCTTGTCCACTGCACTTCAACTTCATACTTTCAGTTTGAAATTTATTAAAATCCATAGTACAGAATCCATTAAGAAATATTGCCTGTTTTTTATTTTACATTATTAACATTAATCCCAATCAAAGTAAACAAGATATCCCAGAAGGTGGGTGCCCCCACCATCGTAACATCTTTATCAGTTCAACCTTTTCTCTTATAAATCTGTTTGATCAGTTTGTCTGGAAGCCAACTAGTTCTTCTGATTAGTCTCAAAAGTAAACATGCACAATTAAGGATCAAATGTGACGGCGAGAAAGATCCCTCAAGTACTTTCTAAGAAAAAGCGACAACAAACTTGAACTTTAACAAGATGGCTCCTGTCCACCATCTTCTTAGTATATTATCAGATCAGTCCATCAATTCAATATGCATAACAAAGAACCAAGAGGAACCTTCATGTGAAATTTTAGAAAGATCCCCGCAATACTTTTCGAGAAATAGTGCGAACAATCTGTAACCCCCAAATTCAATATGTCCACCTGCCGGCCATCTTGGCTTTCCATTCAAAATGCGTAACTAATATAATTAAAGAACCATGAAGAAATTTCATGTGTAATTTGATGATGACGTGACAATAATGGTTGAGGATATGATGATTATTGTTTAATATTGTGATGTTTTTATTGAAGATGATTATGATATGATCATAATAGCTATAATATTGATAAATTAACTGCATTTTTTATAACTATACTTCATTTAAGACTCCAGAGAAAATGTTGGAGTGTGAGGATGTGTTTAACATTATATGATGTCATTTTTAAATGGAAAAACTTATTAAACTTCACAGTTATTGAATTGAATCTTAACAGATTTTCAATCATAACACATCATTTGAACAACAAACGAAATAATTACCCAAGTCAAAAAAGTTTGGCTCAGGATCCAGACTTTTATTCAAATTTTCATTTGAAAATTATTCAAATTTTCATAATACAGCAGTCTCATTATACAGCAGGCAAGTAGTGATTTAACAATAATACATATTTCCAAAGTCAAGCTGTACATGTTGACTTGTAACTTTCCATAGTACAATACTTTTTAAACATTTAAGTAATCAGATGTTAAATTAATGATTTAATGACTTATTTACCATTATAAAACATCAGAATATTATTTTTATAAATGTCCCAAGATGAAATAAGTTCTACATGTAAATTCATGTTGAGTGCCTGCAGTTACTACTGCACAATTCCGGCATTATGGCAGCATTCAGTAATGAATAAGCAGATCCGATGATATCGTATATGTAGAGTTATTTCTATTATTTGAACATCAAAGAAAATTGTTGGTAAATATGGCACTATACAATATATCTAATTGAATTTGTACATTTATTGACAATTTAATAGCTAACAATTATTTGATAAGTACACAAAAATACATAGTGGAATCTAACAAATTATAGTATTGAGAATGCAGGTGCATACAACCCATAAAGTTTTTTTTATGCAATATACATAAATATACCTACATACAAGTTGCTAACTTTTTGAAATTTCCATGGGGGAGATTACATACATGTGCTCAGAATTAAGTGTATGTACTCCATTTTGAAAAAAAATACCCTTTTAAATGGCTTTTAGCAATTTCTCTGGTTGAAAATGCTCAATAAAAGGGTCCAAAACCGATTCTCCCTCCTAAATAGGGACATTTGGCAAGCATGTGTATATATACCTATATATACAAACAGTCTGAAAAATCTCCTAGAAGAGATGAAAGTACTAAAGACCAGTTGTTGAGAATTTTTCTTTTTATAATATTTCTTCGTCCGTAAGGATAATATTTCTGCTTATATAATATACCTATATATATAGCTATGCTACCTGTATATGTAACTTTATGATTAGAGTCGCATTGTAAATAAGATGTAAATCTAAATTAGATGTTATTAATCTAATTATGTAACCTTGTCCAAATAAAAGATTTCATACTAGTATATTTTTGTAAAATGAAAGCTTATTTACTAAAAAAAAAACACTGTCACTTGTTTGGCATGTTAATTGTTGATTACTTATATACACCTTTATATAAAATAAATTAAGTGAAGATCATATGAAAACTATGCAATTCATATTCTTGCAAGTTTATTCCAATTCACTATCGTCATCTTCGTTGTCATCATCCTCTGCCAATGGAATAGAAATTCCTAATTTCAGTCTGTTCGTAATCCTAGAGACAGTAGATTTGAACTGAGTGCGGTTTACTTTGAATGGGGAATCTGCAATTTCCCTGAAGCTTGTAAGCTGTCTGCCGCTTACCGTATCCCATACCTTTAGCGGAATCAGTTCCTTTAGGAGGACTCCCACATCTCCTTCAAATGACCTTTTCTTATGTGTTGTTTTCTTGTCCCTGATGCCCAACATATTATCAACATTCTCAACAACACTCTGAATAACCGGAGAGGCCTTTGAGATGGTTATGATCGATTTCTCCGTTTTGTTTGCACCTAGCCCCCTAATGAGTTCCTTCTGCACCAAAACTTCATTTTCTTTTTGAAGGTCAGCTGCTTTATTTTTTCCCTTTTGTCCTGCAAGATTTACAAACGAAGCAGCTCTCACCTTTAGAGACATTTTCTTGGACAACATGATCTCGGTTTTGAGGATGTAATCAATACATTCTTCCAAGTATTTTGACCGAGCAGAATGGCTGAAAAAAACAGGTATGCAAAACTTCAGATTTATGTTGTTTCTGTAGATGTCTCCTTCCTTAATGGTATCCTTGAAACTTAGTATGAGGAAATACCACTGTAAAAACTGCATAACATAGTTATGAAGATCATCACTCTGCATTTTCCTAGTGGTTATTTTCACAGGAATTTGACCATATTCAGTAGGGATGTTGATGGTTGTCCCCTTCTCCACTTCCCCTGGTGTGACATTGAAGATGAAACGCTTGTTGTTGATATTGAGTGCAAAACACAGCATGTCTTTATCTGGAACACTTTCAATATGGTAGTCTGTACCAAGGACATTGACATTCAACATAACATTGGGATCCTGCAATAAAAAAAATCATCATCTTATTCTTCTGAACATATTTTATCGGGTAATATTAAGTGGTGATAATTTAAAGGTACTTGTATACTTTACATACTATTTAGTGTTTAAAAAAAGTTAACAAATGATGACAATCTTAAGAAAGTTACCTTGTAGTGAAAAAACTACACAAATAATACAGCAATGACTTACATCTATAATTAGCCAAAATAATGTTTGGGGACAAATAGGAGAAAACATATTCATGTACTGTATATTTATCATCATGCATACCTTCTTGGGAAACGACAGCCCCAGACTGTCAATAATTTCTGTCATAATTGTTGAGAATAGCCTTTCCTTGTCTTTGGTGTGCATCATTTTTACATTTTTTGTCAGAAGTGGGTGGTGTGGTGTGTCCTCAATGCTGTCCATATGGAAGTGTTTTAGGATGTAGGACAGAAAATATGCACATCCAACAGTCAGTACGAAGTCTTCATGAGCCTGAAATATATATTCAGTAATGTAGGTAAAATAACGCTTCAATTACCAAACAATATGAGTTTCAGAGAAATGTCTTCATATATTTCAATTCACTAAAGATTATCTGTGACAAAACAGATTGAGTTTTTATTTTTACTTTTGTAAAAATCATAATCACAGTCCTTTGTATTATGCATCATGCTGGACAGATGTGTTAATCCATACAGAGACAAGATGCCCATGTGCCTTAAAGACACCTGTGCATTTTTCAATTACAAACCTATCTAAAGATATCTCGGGTGTTGGACCGGTATATCATGACTTTTTGCCGTTCTGTTTTGCAGAAGAAGTTGTGTAAAGGAAAAGTTAACGATAGACAGATATATATACAGACGATGGACACTGCCACAGCATAGGCTCACTTGCTTTTTTGGCAGGTGAGCTATAAATACATAAAGCTAAAAATATTCTGTTCTGTAGTTTCAACATAAGACAGTAAAACTTTATACATATATATGTAAAACTCAATGCACAGACTGTGAGGGTTTTTTGTTTTTATTTCTAGGAGAACAATCATACAGTTACTCTTACTTCAAAACGTGTCTTGACTTTTCCATTGACATTTGATCTCTGAATCAATATCTTCAGATGACATAGGGTGCCTCTTTCTCTTCCACTTGTGTTCTTGTAAAACCTCTTGTAAAGCTTCTACAATCATTGAATCAATAATACATAGCATGTGTGATTTATTTTCAAAATCTACAGCACAGATTTGGCCTCTAAAAGTTTGATTTGTTTTCCTTTATGATTGTTTTTATATGTATTTTACTTGCTAATGCATATTTAACATGGAGAGAAATCTGAATCATGCCATTTCAGACATCTTGCATGGAACCACAATTTAGGTACTTTAAAACATGCACTGACAATTTATACCATAACACATATTTTGTTATGATATCATGTTTCAGCTTTAAATTACCTCCAACAAGTCTTGCAAAGTGTGAAACATTTCCATTATTACAGGATGTAAGTGTTCAAGTCGGTCTTTTGCAGTCAATGCTCCAGCTACCAGATTTTTGGCCCCTTGTAGTCTTACTCTGGTCAGTTGATCCCCACCAACAGGAACTTGCAAGTGGTCAAGCTCACCACCTGATTTATAAATAATATAGGTAAAATAAAACCAGGTGTCTGCAGTGACATCTGAACAAATAAAAGAATTAAAGTATGAATTTGTTACCTGATATGTTAATTTGAAAATTGAAGTATCATATTTATATCAACAAACAGTAAATTAGACACAGTGAATACTGGATAAGTGCTATTAGATTTAAAAAATTTCAAATTGGACTTTTTATCAAGATTTACAAATTATCAAAAATTATGGCACCCAATAAAATATACATGTTATATAGATATATATATACCTCGTCCAACTCTGGAGTACCATGAAAAGATTAGCCTCTCGTATTCGTTCATGATTTGCACACAGTCTGAGTAACGTGCTTCATTTTTCAACATTATTGGCAGCCAAAATACTTCTGACTTTGTGCACATGACATCCTGTAATTCATGTGGAATATGATGAGGAATAACTGGTTTCATCCACTTAAATCCACCAATGTGCTCAGATACTATCCTACCAAGAAGTACTTTAAGGGAATCTTTGTATGCTTTGTCTTCTGCAGCTGATGGGACAAAATGTTCATATGGTGTATCCTCAACATTTCCCAATGGCTTAGTGTTGTCAAGGTCTTTCACACACACACGGTCAAATATCAGGTCAGAAGCAAAATAGTGATAGTCACGATTCTTCTGATCCATTCTGATGTCATTTGTTCTGACATATATATCCAGATTATCCCCATTGATCTTGCCATCCTTTCCTTCAGCAATCTTCCCTAAGATCTGTCTATTGCTGTATTCAGCAAAGTTATCCATAACATTTCTCTTGGTCTCGTGAGAGAGGGTAATATGAATTTTATTCAACCGTTCAAGAAGCTGAAATAATAATTGAAGTTTTACTATAGTTGATTGTCTGCAGATAATATACAAGTATTGATACATATTCTTACACATACATCAACCCAAAAACATTAAAGTCAATATTGCTCCATAGTAATATTATCCATGTTATTGAAAAAGAAAGATATGCCTACCTTTTCCTATTATAATGTTGACATCATGTAACCCTAAACAAACACACTAGTTCTTTATGACCCTGTTACTTTTTTAGCATATAACTTGTTAATAAAATGCAATTATTATAAGCATGAAATTATATCATAATCATTGTTTGCCATATACAGATATTAAATAAAAAAATATTTTCTAATAATAATATATTCCCCCATTGTGATTGCATTTCAGAAGTTTCATCTATCATAATTTAAAACAAAGTGCACAGATATATTTTATAAACTTAATATTGTGTAACTGATGAATGTGATATCTATACATACAGCTTGAGATGACAAATATTCCTGATATTTGGTTCTTAATTTGTCTTCTTAATCGCTGAGCAGGTATTCATTCTCCTTCTGGATGGAAACATGCATGATAACAAGTAACAAACAAAATTAAATAACAATCAATTCTACAAACATTGCAAAACATACATAAAAGTACTATTCTTCACCATTTTGTTTCTTTTGTTGCATTTAATATATATTCAAAATTATAATAAAAAGAGAATAGTACCTCATATATGTAACAAGAGGCCCAGAGGGCCTGTATCGCTCACCTGTTCCTTTTATTACATGAAACTGACATATAGGTAACTTAAGACCAAATTTGGTAACTAGAACACAAGACATTTTAACATCTCTTAAGTAAACAGTTCTGAAGATATTGTTGCTTGAAATGTGAAATTTAATTTTTAAAGCTTTTAACCCACATTGACCTTTGACCTCCGACTTGCACTTAAAGTTGAACTTTGACCTTATTACTGTAATTGAAAAAAAGATTTGCACTGCAGGTCTACATAACATACCTTAGTAATTTAAATCTACTATAGCACTCCATCCAAGGTACCTACTGGCCACATATCATGACCCTAGGTCCCCCAGTTTATCAGAAGAAGTTGTTCAAAAGAAAAAGTTGACGGACGGACGCCGGACGCCGCAGTATGGCATAAGCTCACCTGGCCCTTTGGGCCAGGTGAGCTAAAAAAAATGTAGCATGCATGCTGTCAGTTTCACTACATGTAATATGGTTTCAACTATAAAACGAACAATCCTGCAGTCAGTGAATCAAATTAAAACAGAAACAAAAATGGCCCATATAGAAACAGTTTAAGGTACTGAATTGAAGTTCATAACAAGTAAGTAAAAAGATAATTGGTCTGATGTACATATATAGCATCAACTTTGGGGATTTTTTTTGTCAAAATTAACATATATAATATAACTTAACATGTATCATGAGGTTTACTTTCTGAATGAAACACACAAACTACAACATTTAACAATGAAAGTTATCCGTTTTCTTCCTCTGTGTTTTCAATTAGGGCCAAAACAATGAATATGTATGTTTCAGGTAACATGACTAAACAAATAGCCTTGTAGGTTGGGGGGGGGGCTATTATTTAAGAAAAGAAACCCAACAAACACAGCTATTTCAATTTCCGACTAATTGTATTCATTTCCAGGAAAGGTATTTTAAATAGCTTAAGCATGTTTTTTTTTATAATGGCCTATGAAATAGAGAGCTGTCATAAAGACGGTTAAGAGTTTTTGTGCGTTAGAATGGGATTTTAAGTGCATTTAAGTCAGATTAAATTGTTTTGCTAGGAGATAATAACTAGGGTTGGCCAGATACCTGAAACATACACTTTTTTGTCTAACTTCCATCAAACATGGTTTAAACTCTTCAATTACAAATTAAATTGTACTTGTAAACAGTACACATTAGCATACATTCTGATTTATCTTACCTTGTTATCTGCATGAAATCTGATGGATAAAGCAGTGTATAATCTTTGGATTGCGCAGGCCTTCACATTTCTGCTATGCATTATCATCCCATACACTGTGGCAACAGTTGCAAGTTTCGACTCGTCAGAAATTTTTGGTCCTGTGAGAAAAAATTTAGTGGTATGAGGTTGAGGTTTTTTAATATCATATAATTGATAAATGAATTTGTTTTGATTATTTTCTTTTAATATTTGACTCTAAATTTGCAAAAAAAAAAAAGCATATCCAACTTACCTAATGAATGCACCAGTATCTCCAAGAGCTCAGAACAGTTGGTTTGCATTTCTTCTAGCACATCTAAAAACCAATGGTTTTCACACAGTTGTTTTGGATCTTTCAGAAACAGTACACTTCTTCCAAATTTACTGAGATCTTTTAGCTGGCTATCAATCTTCACGCATAAATGACTTTTATTCACACTCAAAAGAGCTTCTGTTGGTGTCTTTTGAACTGAGGGATAAGTTTTATAACTGTCACCCACTTGAACACTGTAACTGTAAGCATGGTCAGACTTCAGTTTATCATCAACTGTACTATCTTGTGGATTGTCACTGCTTACACTACAATAACTATGATCCTCGATAGTGTCTAATGGTTTAACACCTAAATCTTCGTCTTCGTCCTGAATCTCATTTGTATTGAAACTCAACTTTACAACTGGTTTACCCCCTGGTTTCCTGCAGCTACCTGCTTCACTGATCTGTAGTCGTTTCATTTTTTCGATAGACTTAATTAATGTATCAACTACGCTTGTTTTCGATTTCAGAGTCGAAGATGGTGTTGTAGCCATTCTTTTGGTTCTCTTGCAGGATTCTGAAAATTTATCAATGTTTACTATGCTAGTTTTTACAAACTCACAGCATTTTCTGCTATTATTCATGCAACTTTCACAAACGTACATAAATTCCCTCAATTCCACCGCTAATAACCTTCCTGTGCAGGTTTCCACTATGGCAGCATACTCCTCGCTTACAGCTTTATGCTTCGTAAGACAGTGTAGTCTCTTATTTGTCCCTGCACACAACAGACAGCACCTACTAGCTGCTAATTTTATTGGTGTCTTACCACTTGTTTGTAATGGCGCATCCATTTTGTATTGTATCCCTTTCGGAAATTAAAGCCCGAAACCTTCCGAAAGTGTTATGGCGGTATCCGTCATACAGACGAGGTTTGATGTAGGTACGGAATCTGCCGAGATGTGACGAGTGAGTCGGCATTATGACAAATCCGCAAAGCAACTCCCCAGACTCTCATCAGGAGAGCAGATC
>JAUJPO010085383.1:0-10179 GCA_032270745.1 Tiaropsis multicirrata | reverse complement strand
GCTAAAACCTTTTAAGGAATGCTAAAATTTTCCCTAAGCAATGAAATTTACAATTGGGCCTACGAATGATTTGAAAGGTACTGAAGTTGAGCCAGTGCGGTTTATTATGTCGGTTCATGGCGTTAAAAGAGCCAATAAATGAGAGAGAGGGGATCCTAAAGTTACTAATACAATACTCGATTATACTTTTCGATCGAGCCTTGCATTTGGATCAATTTAAAAATTAAAGAACCCGTCTCTAGCCAGTGAATTTTGAACGTCTTTTTCAGTCGAATGTTTTACGACGAGGATGGGGATTTAGCAGAAGAATTTTATGAAGAAGTGACACCACAAGAAGGAACACCTTGGATGAAAAGAATCACCAACAACCTCACCAAACAGGTAAATAGTCTACCTTCACTTCTTTCAATCCATACGCCCTCACTAAGCGGAATTGTATTCTACTTGTTGTGCCCATTTGCTATAATTTTAAACTGATGACGCCTAAAATTTACTATTTAGGTTGAATACATTTTTTCTTTATTATAAGCATTGTGCCTCTATAAGCATACTAGGCTCAAATTTGGGAACTTCTAAATATATAATGAGCATTATCATCAACTGGTAGGCTAAACATACTATGGACTATTTTTGATAATGATATTTGGCTTCTGCCCAATGTGGTTGTGACGCCACACGCCAGGGACCGGGAAATTTGGTATTAAAAAAAGAAAATCAATCCACTGATTTTCATAACCAATCATACCATGACTGGAAAACTTAACGCAACTTTTTGAAAATATATCCATTATTTTTTACCCCTTACGGCGGCTTTTTCACTCTGTCCTTTTTCATCCCAACTGTGAAAATGGCCATTAAGGATGGGTGTAAAAAGGACTAGTAAGGTGTTTAGGAAGGCAAAGGTTTATAATTTGTTGTTTAACTTTGCTTCTTTTAAAGGCCCCTTTATAGTCTTTTTACCTCTTAATTCTAGCGCTCCTTTTTTTGAACCTACCCGGAGGTCCTATAAATTACCCTTGTTCGTTTGTCCGTTCGTTCGTCTGTATGAATTTTTCTCGAGATTGGTTTATTTGTTATTTTTGATTTTTGGCACAAAGGTGTATATCCATAAACCCTCGAATTTGACGGAGCCCAATTTTTGAGAAAAAAAAATTTGCGGTCGGTCGGTTTTGGCCAAAAACGGCCTAAAAGAGAGGTTTTTGAGGGATTTTCTCGAGATCGGTTCATTATTTTTTTCTGATTTTTTACACGAAGTTGGGTATTTGGATGCGACGAATGCGACGAAACCCAATTTTTCAGGAAAGGTTTTTCACGGCTGATTTTGGCCAAAAAGGTGCCTTAAAAAAGAGGTTTTTAGGGATTCACAAAACCTTTAAAAAATAATTTTTTGACCTTTGACCTAAACGTGAGTGACATTTTTCGACATTTTTTTTTTGGTTTTGCTCGACTATAAAAATTGTTAGCCCGTGAAAATCATATTTTTTATTCCTATTTTTTATTTATTTTCCCTTTGATTACTTTATCTTTATGTTGAATAGGTTATTTCACGGGGTTTTTTTCGTCGGATTATCTGACCTTCACTGTTTAGGTAGGTCTATTTAGCATCCGGTTTGTTAGTTGAGGGAATTACATTGTTTAATCACTATTTGGTATTAAATGCGGGGGTTTTGCTTTCAACACCACGAAACCACACAAATTATTATCATAATCAAGCTAGATTATAATCAGGACCATCAACAAAATTAATACCTTTTCTCTTAACGACCCTTCGAAACTTGATGATCAATTTTAGATAATTATTCTGAAATTTTTGTCTTCAGATATTTTCATTCATACCAAAAAGATATAAAAAATAACGATTTGTAAACCTGTAAAACCGTGTTGTGTAATGAGATTTTTATGTCGACATATAAATCTGAAGAAATTAATGATTTAATGACAGATTAGAGATGAGGAAGAAGATTACTAAACGAAATGAGTTTTTATTTTCCATTGTTTCTTCAACAAAATATAGATGGTTTTTCTATAAACTGTATTTGCAATCTCCGTTGCTCATGTATGCTATACTGACTTTTTATTCATTTTTAAGGGTGTGGTACCATTGGAAATCCAGCGTTTACATCCCGATTTCCCACTTGTCATGTGTGACGTTTCTTGATGGGAAAAACATGTAATTTATCACGATGGTTTGCATTTGGTTTGTGTTGCTTCAGCGTATTACCTTCAGTTGTGCTTCCCGGTAGAGACAAAATGACTTGAACTGACAATGAGTAGCCGATGGTTAAATAACTGTCATTTTCTGACGTATAAATCAAATAGAAAGAAAACAAGAGGTTGTCCCCTCTTGTAATTTGACTCACAGACGAGTTTATAATCTTACCAGTTTATTAAAATGGGTTTACATTTCTTTTCGTACGTGTAAAAGGTCAATATGACAAAGAGATACGAAAAAGGATGCTCAATTCAATTTCTTCTTATTAGATATATAAAAAGCAGAAAAAAATTGTGATTGAACGGAAAATTGTGATTCAATGCTGATACAATCATAAAGGTTGTTTTGAAGTGCGGTTTCATTACACAAAAATGAAAGTAATCGAACTTTTTGTTAAAAAAATCCCCTTACCACCAATTGCTTTTTGCACTATTTTGAGTTATGATATTTGAAATAACAGAAAGGTTTTTCTTCACAAATAAAACTCATAATAGAATTAAGTATACCAGAGTATACTCTTATTGAGAGGTATTTCCATGAGATTAATGTGATCAGCACTCTGACTGTCTCGACCCTAAAAAGCCAAGACTCCTTGCCTCCTACAGTGTGTTTGAGTGAGAATAATCTCTTCACAGCAAGCTGTTCCGTGTGTTCCCTCAAGTTCAACTTAAAGTAAACAACATGGTCTTTTGTAAAAGTAGAGTCACACTTTTATGTTTCAACGTTAAGATATCTTTTCACTTTAAAATTTTATTTTACAACATATTTACATTCTTTTCTACTAGTATTATTTACAACCCTTAGTATTTAAAAAACCTTTTTATCGTATAACATATCGCAATTTTCAACAATGCCCTATGTCTCGTTGAATTGTACGATATTCAAAACCATATAGTAACTTTGCTTGATATCCAGACTCACCATTTCAAACGAAATATTCAGCTATGGTCTTTTCATTGCATTTTGATTTGTCGGTTTTTGTTTCATTATCATTGTTATTATTTGCGTCAGTGTTCAAATTGATTTGACGCAAGTCCACATCACTTGGTACTCGAATCTTTATGTACCCTCCTTTGCATTTGTTGATTTCGTTCTGCAAATTATCAATGTCTAATTCTCCTGATTCGTTGAACGGAATATCGATGGTTTTTACGCGATGGTATTGCTCCGTGTCGGTGAATTTGTATAATTTGCGTTCATCACGTGTGTTATATTTCAAATTCCATTCTTCGACTTCGTTCAAAATCTTCTGTAAATCGTTCAAAGGGTTCTCTTCTCTCTTCTCGACCAAAACATTGTTGGCGAAGATGGGCTCCGTCGTATTTTCATATTGATTTTTATTTCTCATGTTAACCAACGTGTTTATTGCTTGAAGTGAAATGTTCGTTGTCCTGCTGGCACAAGTGATTATGATTTGAATGTTCTCTTCGCCTTTTTAAATACCTTTTAGTTCGTTCTAATTACTCGATCATTAACAGTAATTATAGGTAGTGTCGTCACTCTTTCCTTGTCAGCAACCAAAGTATGAAATGATGAACTTCTCCTTTTGACTTCTCCTTGATGTTCAACAACCATCAAATCCTTCCACAGAGGAAGCAGATACTGAACACTTTGTTAAGGATTGAAACGTTTTTTCTTTGGAACCGCAAAACTCAATACTACTTCCGTCTTATGGCTCACAAGTAAAGGGGTGACTTTTTCCTTCTCCACTCTCACACACGCTTGGTGAGCTATATGATAGATGAACACAGTCTTGTCGCCTGTTATGAAAAAAACAACAGTTCCAGTTTAATTAAGATTTGTTGAATAATAAAATTGTATAGGGATGCCTGCCTCTTTTGATGGCTTCTTTCTTTCATATAATACTGCTGTTTATGTAGTAATGAATTCTTTTTTTGTTGAAACTGAAATATCGAAATCAAAACAGATTTCGTTTGATAAGACGATTATATGGACAGTTAAAAGAAAGGCGCGTCATGCATCAAACCTATTGACTTATCGATTCTCATAATGATGACGTCATCAAAGAAGTGTCATACATTCAACATCTACTTTTCTCCTTCCATCATTATTTCCTCACTTCTGCAACAGACACAATTTTATTTCGTAATCCAGTTTTTATATTATGTTAATAATTTTTGCACGGAGGCAGTCCCGGCACGCAGTTTTTATTATTTCGTTTTTTCCTTCTAGCGAAAATGCACTAGTTCGAAAATGCACAATCAAAAACGCTCTATTCCGAAAGTGATGTATTTTTGCCTGTTCAGTCTAAATGTTCTTCGGTTCTTGATGACATCAAATAGACAGAGTCAGAACCACAAATTATTAAGTCATTATACAAGCAGACAGACACCTTGCTACTAGCACTACTACCATATGCTTTCCTCTTGTCACAGACGCACACAATTTCCATATAAAGAAAATGTGTATATTGCTTTTTGTTTTGTTTTTGATGTTCCCGTTATATGACAACAATCAGACAATCAGGTTATAGGAAGTCATTCTCATTCAATATGTTTTTTATCAAAACACAACACACCTCTCGTCTCACATCTCACTACCTTCCATGCTTCCAGGCGTGTGGTGCTTTTCGTTTAAGCATCAATCTGTCTAAGAAAGAAATCTCGATTTACAGGCGTTTGAGATATCTTTACTTTAATTGCCTTGTTCGGTGACTCCACCTCATTAACTACAAATGTAATGACGCATTTAGAGAGACTTTTCTGCGAGGAAAATAGGTTTTTTATTTATGTCATGCATGTAGATATGATGGTTTATCTATAAGTATCTCTTGTGGCAACCATCCATTACCCCCATCGGAAATCATAAATAAGATTTAAGAAATATCTTTGATTAATGAGATGTCATTAAGGTATCATTAAAACCGTTGCTTCAATCCTTTGAATAAAACTTGAATAACTTAATATCAATATGCCCGTGGCAAAAAGCAAAACAAAACAGAAAAACATATTATAAGCTTATAATTTCGTTAGATAATATTATAGCATCGCTCTCTCTTTATTCACAAGAAAGACCATTTAAGGAGAGCTCTTCGTGCACCATGTTGAAATGAACGTTAAGTCAGGTCATTTCCTGGATTAAACACTGTTGCTCTGCAAACAACCAATAGATAATTTACTATATATAGCGAGATTTCTACTTCTTACAGGTTTTTAATAAACAACACGACCGTTTGTTTGTTTGTTTGTTTTTACACGACATCTATGCAATACATTTCTATTTCCTTCAACAAATATTTGTCCAGTGTCAAAATTTATTTCCCACCCGCATCATTTTCATTTATGATAATTTACAGACCGGAAAGTTCCAAATATCATTTCTTTCTTCCTTTCATTGATTTGCTTTGAAATTGATGAAGAGTTTTTTTCAATGATCCACGACAACATTCACAGTTGCCACGGAGTATAGATTTCAGTTTGTTGATCACCAACATGCTTTTGTTGTAGTCTATCCCATTAAGTTCAAGAAGGTTGATTTCAGGGTTGAAATGACTAGGAACAAAATGGCTTTCTAATTTCTGTTTTAAGTTCTGAAAGAAATTTTCCATCATAGCATCTTGGTCGGACTCCCCGAAACGTTGTCCTCCGCCGAAATTCATCTCCAGCCATCGATTCATGTGGTGGACTGTCTCCAAGTAAACATGAAGCACGATTTCACGTGACAACATTTTCATGACGTCATCAGTAGTGATCATAAGCAAAGCGCCATAAAAAGATTCGATGGTCATTTTGGTTGGGAAGGTTGTCATGGCGACCAGTTCTTGTTCGTGATATGACGAAGTCCATTGTAACGAAGGGTGAATTCTCGTTGATGTGATTTTGGGTTGTGCAATGAAGTGTGTGATATTTTCGCCGAAATGTTGTTTTGCATATGGTTTACAATGCTCCTGTAATTTGATTGTTGGCCTCAATTTAATGATGAGCTCTTTCTTCTTGCTTTTCAGTTCCTTTTCAAAGAATAAATGTAAGTTGCAAACCTCTTCTAAACCAATGGAATGAAGATTCAAATGTTCCATTCGTTCTTTCCATTCAGTGCTTGTCGAATATTCCTTCAAAACCTTTGACAAGTTCATGTGTAAGAGAACATTAACTGCTTTTGCGTTGAGATATTTGACACCCTCCACTTTTGAAATCTCATCGCTCCACAATTCTTCACTTTCTGCTTCCAACCCAATGCCGGTCACTGAAACTCCACCTCGGTGTACATACATTGAAGGATTCTCATCACCTAGCTTGATCTCCCAAAAAACAGTAAACGTCGTCAGCCCTGTACATTTGGTGTATATTTTTCCAAAACGTTCATCCTTTTTTCGCAAGAGACGAGATATATCACTCAATATAGTTTTGACTAGTTTAGTGTTTTTCAATTCCATACGACTGTAGAAACAAACCCCTTGCTTTGATTGCCTGAAGATCTGTCGTAAACAGTCTTGTCTTTTGAAATGTACGTTGCTTGAACTATTCGTCATTTTTCCACTAAAGAAATCTCAGCTCACAAAATCAAAACATAAAAACACAGTTTTGTTAAAGAGTTCACTTTAAAATGCAAGAAATCTTCTTGCTCTACCATTTTATATAAACGATTTTTCATTCACTGAATTTTGGATGGCTTTACATAATTGATGGTTTGATATAAAGGGTATTTGATTTTCGTTGGATTTGCCATCTCATTCAATTGTTCCATTCATTATTTTTACTTTTTACTTTCGGAAGAAAATGACGATATTTGTTTTCACAATGTCGCCAAATCGTCAAGAATTTCTTCATCTTTTCTTCATTTCCATGGAAAACATTTTTCTTTCTCATGTTTCGTACTTTTCCTTTGTTACCTTCATGACCTTCTATTTTGTCGAATAGCTATTTTTCCTTGATATTGGTATGCCTAGAATCCAAAGGTTCAATTTCCACACGCGATTTGATAAGGTCTCCAGTCATATTCCTTTGAGGGTAAAATGATGTCCCACTGGTTAGGGTACCTTTTTCGGCTTTAGCGAATCACTGGTCTCTGGTCGCAAAAACAAGAACATTGAAAATCCTTTTGTCGTTGGTAGGGTCTCTTTTTTGAAAGTTTGAGAAAAACAATTGAGAAAATATTGGAATTGAATCCCATTCAGGGTCCTCCTCTTCCGACATACGACCTCCAAAGCTTTTTCACTGAGAAGAAATATTTTGAAAGGCGCTATTTAGTTGAAATATTCTAAATCTTCAAACATTGTTCAATGAAGTGTATAATCATCTTCTGTATAATTCAATTACTCTTTACTGCAATTTCTTTATGAGGCGTAAACAAATCAGTAGCGCGACTAGAACAATAACAATTTGTTCATTTTGTTTGTCTGTCTAAACGTCACTGGTTTTTAAATGATGTAATGGCTGGTAGTCCTCTTTCATTCGTCATTCTGTACAGTAAGTCTTTCACTATTCTCTTATTTGGTTTGGAGAGGATATTTTGGAACTGAACAACAATCCATCGAAATTGGCAATATCGATAACTTCCAGTTTTCTTGTGGTGATAGTGTTATCCTCTAGGATCAATTTAATTAAACGTCGAAGCATACTTTTCTAAATATAATGATCTTGACTAAGAAGAAATTGGTATAGCCAAAATGTTAATTGAATCCACTTTGAATATATGTTGGTTTTCTATTCTTTTAGTTTTCATTGCATTGTTTTCATATAATGATTGTCGTAAATTATCGCCCATTCATTCAACAGAAGAAAAACTTGTTAGCAACTGGGTAGAGCTGACACCCAATAGCTTGGCAAATGTTGTATCACCACCAACAGCGACCAATGTTATCCACAATGTGGCAGGTAATAAGAAATCAGGGATACGAAAGGAATCCTTGATCTTAAGTAATCCCAAACCGGATAATCCAAATGAAAAACAAGTGAATCATTTACTTTCTTTTGCACATCAAACCAAACCAGTGGATGATGAGAATCAATATACAAATTCAGTAGACAATGTTGATTATGTTAAAGACAACCAGCGTGTGAATGAGGAGAGGCTCCTGGAACAACAAGACATGCTTTCATATTTGCCACTCAGAAATTCTTCTTTCAATGAAATTGTTACTGGAACTGGCAGAAGTTCTTTTCTTCAATATTCTCCTCAAAAAGTCCCTCATAAACATGCTTCGGCGAACAAGACCTTTCTTACGAATCTTCCTCCCATTACACAGCGCGAAAAAGGGTTGAAAAAGTTTGAAGAATTGTTTTTAAAGAATGGAGCTCAATACGATGGAGTGAATATTTATAAACCAACACGTAAAGATGTAGAACAGTTCGAAAACCTTGATACTTCTCCTATATTGAGTGAAGGGACGAAACGAGATGATAGTGCCAGTAAAATGGAATCTGAAATGCAAGAACTTGAGCAAAAAATGGACACATTGAAAAAGAAAATGAGAAAATCGAAAAATCTTCGCCAAAGCTGGGTAAATAAAGCACTTGGTTCATTAACCAATGGAAAAGAGCTTGGTTCAAAAGATATGAAAAATTTGATGTATAAATTGAAAACTCAAGTGATGTCTGAAGAGGATGAAACTGAACCTTCAAAAGAAAAACTTGAGAAGGAGAAATCTTCATTTTCTTCTGACGAAAGAGAAGCACCTGCTGACGATAAGTTGAAAATCCTTCTCTCTGAGGACGTAAAGATTCCACCCGCCAAACCAACCAAAGCACAACGACCACCAAAAGATGATGAAGCCGTACCTTCACCAATCAGCGTCAAACCGACATTAAAACCCGGTGATGAACTTCCGCCACCAGCAGAAATCAACTCACCAAAACTTCCAACTGCTGGCGAGGTGCTTCGTGAAGAGAAGAAACCAAAGCCAGGAGATGAACAACCTCCTCAAACACCAGTAGATACTCTACCACCAATGACCAGCGGTTCTAACATGTTCTTCTCTTATGATGACGCAACTCCAAATGGTAGGTGTGAATTAATTTCACGTTAGCGATGAAGCACTTAGATTTTTATGACAAAATATAATGACGCAGGAAAGAGATAAACATATTTTTTTCAATTAAGTATGAACGATTTTTGGAGTAGAAACGGAAAGCCGACAAGTTTACGGAAGGCGAAGAGTGGACCCTGTCAGAGAGTAAAGTTTTACCTGATTTTAGGACCCTGTCAGAGCTTTAAAAAAGATTGTCATTCTTGTTGTTGTTGTTGTCATTCAGGGCCATCATCATGGCAAAGATTGAACAGTCGATGGACATGCGAAGGGCGTAAACAATCACCAATCAATATCAATACAAACACAATCATTCAAAATCAAGTAATCAAAAATGTTATCATCAAACAGTTCCCTCCGTATGTTCCCTTATCCGGTGTCATTAAAAACAACGGACACGCCCCGACTTTCTCTTTAACTGAAGGTGTTGATATCCGATTGTCAGGTGGAACATTAATGAATGATTTTTACATGAAGCAAATTCATTTTCATTTTGGGTGCACGGAGAAGACAGGATCAGAACATTTCATAGATGGTATTCAATTTCCACTTGAGGTAAATTTCTTAACAACTTTCTGATACAGGATTGAACATTTTATACATTATTTTTATAACATACTGAGATCCAGATTTAACTCTTTAAAACAATAGATCTATTGTTTAAGAACAGAATAGATGATAAGCATATTGGCGAGCCTCCAATGCTTATAAAAAGAAAAACATGCGAAGATATTTTTCTTTTAGATGCACTTGGTGTTTTGGGACAACTCAACATACTCCACATTTTCACAAGCAGCAAAAGGAGATAATGGAATAGCGGTCGTTGCTATCCTTTTTCGAGTAAGCAATATTATTGGCCCAGCGCTAGCGAACGGGCCTTTCAAAAGCAACTGTCTGTGTTTCCATCCGTCCGTCCGTCCGTCACACACCGTTCGTTTTTGCAAAATCCGCGCCCTATAAGTTGTTGTTGTTGTAGTTCTCG
>JAUJPO010085372.1:0-10181 GCA_032270745.1 Tiaropsis multicirrata | reverse complement strand
CCTTCGAGGCCATCAGGCTGATCACTAAGGGGCGAGGTCTTGAAAAATTTATATTTCACAATCTTTTGGCTTTTGTTAGCCTGGAAATACAGGAAAAACTAGAATTATCGTCAAAATACAGGGACAACAGGAAATACAGGAGGTCTGGGAGGCCTGCTGGTACTACGTCTGTTTCTAAATAATTAGCTGAAAGATCATGTTTACTTACTGAGTTTTTTGAGCTGATCCAGAGGAAAAAGTCGAAAACGAGAAGAAACGTATCAAATGCTGACGAACTACAGACCCCAATTTCTGGGGACAAAATATGAACATTGTATAACAGTGTATAACAACCAACAAACTTACTGATAGTCTGTGTAATATGATGGTCTTGCATGATAATGTCGAATGTCCATCATGTAAAAAACTGGTTCTTGTGCATGTATTATTAATTCGTAAATTTAATAGCAATGAAATTATAGTACTCGTAGACGATAGCTTCAACTTTCTCTTTAGCTTTCAACGGAAGCTTATCAAATAAAAAAAAACGCAGTTCAGGGCACTCTTTTTCTGTTCACTTTACTCTCTAATAAGCCACATAGATTTTTGGAGATTAAATAATATGGTCTTTAAAATAGTAAGAAAAAACCCCGTTTTTTTCTCTCTTTACTCACTCATATAAAAACTGTAACTCTTTGACATAAAAAATATTAAAAGGCCGTGCAAAGTGAGAATTGCAAAAGCCTCAAGCCACAATACCTTTTGTATCACAATTCGTCAATCAATTATTTAAATCAACACTACGTTTTATATCTCATCACTTTAAATATGCCTTTAAATCTATTACCACCACAAGTGAGCAAGATTTAAGCATTATGTACAGTTATAAACATTTTTTCAACAACTGTTCAATGAAACAGAGCTTGACTGTTCAATGAAACAGAGCTTGACCTTTGGAAAAAAAATGTTATCTTCTTTATCTACATCTTAATAATGACTCATCCCTCAATATGTAATGACAATTTATTTATCAAACTGAATACAAACCAATTTATACATTGACGCCGTGATTGGGTTATGTGATTATGTGATACGGGCTAATTAGTGTGAAGCCTGATTGCACAAGATGTTTCTCTCAAGTTTAGACTACGCGGGCGTCTATTTACACTTCTTCATAGACTGGAGTCGTTTACACGGCAAAATGTATCAGATTATGTAGTCAGTCTTGTAGTCAATAAATGTTTGTTCAATGCCTCGTCTTCCTTACTTCATAATTCTAGTCCTCTAGATGCTAGACTAACTTCTCTAAAGTGCTCAAATTGTATTATTTCTGTAAGCGTAGAAGTTAGTTGTTTTAGTCTCGTGTATTATCTGTTATAAAAGTTATAATTTCCAGTCTGACGTTTTAAAGATATTTAACATTTTTTCAGTTCTAATAAATTGAACATGTTGTTTCAGTATCTTTTCATCCTTTTGAAACCGATAAACTTCTTTATAAAATATTAAAATAGTATTATAAAGCATACCGGGTGGCTCAAAAAAAACGTCGAACATTTGGCAACTTCTTGGGGCCGAAACAAAAGTCACTTTTTTTAGAAAGAGGATAGTGTAACTTAAATTTTGGGGTATAGCTTTTTAAGTTTGGCAAAGTAGTTAAAAAGTTATGAGCTTGCAAAGTTAAAATTCACTTTTCGAAAAGTGCAAAAACACGTCAAAAAAGGGATTCTATTAAAATTTCCCAATTATTTAATAAATGGCAAGCATTTTAACTCTTTTGGGACTCTTTTATGAGTTTTATGACTTAATCAATGGTAATAAAGTTTTGAAAAATAAAAGTTTTGGAGTGGAAGTGTTAAAATACGAAGAAAATGGAGAAATTGATACCCCTTTATTGACGTGTTTTTGCACTTTTTGAAAAATGAATTTTGAAATAAAAAGGTCATAACTTGGTAACTAATGAGTCAAATTTCAAAATTTATACCACAAAATTTAAGTTAAACCTTCCACTATTATTTGAAAGAGTCTTTGAGTCTGTTGCATAATCTTTAGGGCTTAAATACGCCGCCAAACGTGCGAAGTTTTTTTTAGTCTCCCGGCATAATGACAAAAGAAACACTAACAACTATCAACAACAGTATGGAGAATGGGGTCTTCTTCAAACACGAACCGAAACTACAATGCACTGAAACTATCAGTGCACTAATATTATACTACTAGATTCATTGCTTCAAACTACAGAGAGGTGCGTTGGACATCCTGGCATAGGAAAATGCAGCTACCAAAATGACAGAAGTCTACTCTTCCATTCCATTAATCTCTATTAAACTTCGTAGTGTGTTTAAAATGATAAATCAAAATTTTCCACAATTTTCTTTAACGAAAATCCAAACTTCAACAGACTTCAAGTGAACGTCAAGGCTAGTGAAAGTGAACGTCAAGGCTGGTAGCATGAGATACAGTTGGAAAGCTCTCTTAATTGCGTTTATATGCCTTAAAATGAAGTGGTTTCGAGCTATGGTCTGGTAAAACTGCCTTTTTCAGGACGCCAGGGGCTCTAAGGGTTAAAATTCATTGCATTACATAATTCGGCATATCAATTATACGTAATCTTTTCTACGGAAAAATCCCAAAAAGTTGGATGTTTGCTGCTAGTTTCATTTTTTCAAATTCAAAACTAGTGGCAAACACCCGGCTTTTTAGGATGTTTCCGTATAAACGATTACGTCATGGATATCTCATTAGTTGTATATTTATAATGTGGTCATGGGTTGTTACAGGGGTCATCAACACAAAATATCTGGTCAAAGTAAGGATTGGTTATTCTGTAAAAACTTCCACAAATGGGCTTTTGCAGAAAAAATCCATATTCCTACTGCTAAGGATGTCGATTTTTGTTAACACCAACCCCCTGGAGTAACCGTGCCGAAAATTTTCGAACCCTTGGATATTCTTGGTCCTCAAATTCTTACCCCCTGGATATCCCAGGGTATTGAAAATTTTGAACCCCTACCCCCTGGATATCCTTGGTTTTCAGATTCTTACCCCCTGGATATCCTAGGATATTAAAAATTTCGGACCCCCTGTATATCCTATATCCTCAACAGGGGGTCCGTATGCTTTTTCTGGAAAAGCCCAATATTTGACCATTTGGTATAATTGCTGAACACAAAAGGCTCAATGAAGGTAAAAAGATAATTTGATTTTGTAAAATAAAACAAATGTAGGTCGGAAAAAATACATTTTGGATTTCTGATACTCAAGAAAAATATCAAAATGATGAGGAAACAAACAAAGTGCTTACTTTCTTGGTATGTCGATATGGTTAGAATGTGGTGGTAGTTGAATGTGATCCGATTCTACAGAAGATGAAACAACGCCATCATCATTATTGGTGGAAGGTAGATCTTCAGTCTGTGGTGAAAAATGCGCCCAATCTCCATCGTGCTGCTTGGGCGTGTGTGATGCTTCGTGAGGGTGGTTGGTATGGTGGTGGTGGTGGTGTAAGGGCGGAGCATTGTTCCACAATTCTAAATCATTAAAATTGACCAAGTAATTTAAAGCCATGACACTATACAAAAACACCTGATGGTTGCAAAGTTGCTTTTATTACTTTACGAGCTGCTTTAAAAACTTTTGAGTTTTTAAAAATGTTTTGAGTTGAGTCACACTAAAAGGACCTTCACAAAACAAGACATTTACAATGGCCTGGAACCAAATTCAAAAACAAGCTACATACACGTCAACAACTCATAAATACAAAAATGTCATGCAATCATTTCTTTCGTGAATAAGTAACACCACATCATTCAAGGTACTTAATAAACAAACATCCGACTTAAATCTTTTTGTTATTTTTTGTTTTTATTAAAAGGGGTCTTAGTAGTAAAAGGGAACCAACATAAAACACACCATAAAACAAACAAACAAAATGTGTTAACTAAACCTTCTTCGCTTTCAGAGGAGTAGCTTTTCTCTAAATTCACATGATACACTTTGCTTCGAGACTTGACAAATTTCAACATTTTCTAACATGTATTTAAATGTGAAAATGATGGCCCAAATGGAAGCCCAAGAAAATAATTTTGAATTGTTTTTCTTAATAATGTGGACTCATTTCCTTAATCAAGTTTACGGTCAATTTGTTTTGAATCTGTGGTTAAAGTAAATAAATAAGCTTTTCAATGTCAATAATGTCTTGTTTTTTCAAGGACGTGGAGAAGATCACCAAATTAACTCTCGCATAAAAGGACAGATGAAGAGTGTTCAAACGGGGTTGAGAGAGCACGATAAAATGACTTAAACCATCTGAAAAAAATGTTATGGTACTGTAGTGCATAAAGAATACTGTTAAAAGCAAGGCCAATCAAAGGCCAGTCAAATATGTAAAAGACGAAAGAGGTAATTATGTTTTCTCAATTATAATAAACATTATCCAGGGAAGAAAGTTTCATTATGGTAGTTTAGTTTGGCTACTACACGATGGGAGTTTTTTAAAAAATAAGTTGTGGTGGAAGCGAAATTTCAGTTTAAAATTATGAAAGTATCTTTTGTTTTGAGTACTTCCAACACTAAAGTTAATAAAGTTTCAGCAGAGGCGGATACAGAAGGTACTCAGAATGTTTGACGGAGGAGGGTGTTGCTATCGGCCATATTCCTTATTTGGAAATCAATACTCTCCGTCAAAATATTCGAGTACCTTCAGTATCCATATCCGTCCAGGGTGTGCATTATAACAGTGTTTGGTAAAATATCTATTATAGTGAATTAATGGTGTATGTATGTGGTCCTACCTTGTTGTGAGGAAGTGTGTTTGTTATTAGGTGTTAGTGGAGGTGAAGAGAGTGAGTCTGAAAAAGTGAATGAAAAAACATTATTGCAAGTACTGTAATTGTGAATCATTTTTTAGTGACTATTTTTCTTTTATATCACTGTAGAAGCGAGTTAGAACTGGTGTCTGATTGTGCAAATGTATGGGAAATATCAAATATTAAATTTTACATTGAATTGAAAAGGGAAATAATTGTCAAATGTGTCCTAGAAATAGTAATATCCCATGTTGAGGGGGTTAGAGATCACAGAAGATTCCTAGTATTCTGTATTCTGTGCCAACTATGACTGAATTACCCCCCCCCCAAGGTGATCTATAACATCTAAATCACAAAAGAAATCAAGGGTGTCATTATGAAATGGTCCAAAGTCCAGTGTTAAGTTTCTAAAAATGTGGCCTTTGACATAAATAGGAGATAATGGTCCATTCTAGACAACCTGATCGCACAAAGCCAAGTTTTACCTGATCTTTGGAAAGGTGATGGAGAAGATGGGTTTTCAATGATTGGTGATCCCACCACGTTTGTGACGACTTCAAGTTCACTATCAAATTTTGTGTGAAACCTATTGAATGGTTGGTCTTGGCTTGCATCCTGCTTCCCGGTTGCTGATACCACAGGAACAGACATGGCTCTTGAGTAGGATGAGCTACGGTGATGGGTCATATTTGAAGCCGCAACAGAAAGTTGGGCAGGATTTAGTGGTGGTTGGATGACTGCAACTTGAGCTTGAGGTGGTTGCGGTGATGGCTAAAAAATTTGAGAAAATGTACACTCTAGAAAAAAGCTTTTTGCTTTACAACTTCAATTATTAATAATAATAGCATCTATAATCAAAAGAAAAAGCCTGTAAAGCTAGTAGTATTTTTATTCAATCATTTAATACCTGAGGTTGAGGAGAAGAGTTCAATGCTTGAGCAAGTAATGTCACTTTTTGTTGGCTCGTTGCAGCTGCCTGTTTAAATGGCTGTGGTGACTGCTGGGGAGTTCTCTCCTGGAGTAAGGCAGCAGAGGAATGGGGTCGCTCAATCTTGGTGGAAGATGCATTGAAGTTTGTTGAGAAAGGTTGTCCACTTGTTGGTGTGTTCTGATATTGAAGTTGTTGAAAATTGGGCGTTGAGTTTGAAATTTGGGCAAATTGTTGATTGTTGATTTGTTTTTGTGGTGTCCACTGTACTGGTGTTTGTTGTTGTTGAATTTGATTTTGTTGTTGATGAACGTGTTGGGGAGTTTGTTGTTGAAGAACATGTTGGTGAGTTTGTTGTTGAAGAGCCTGTTGGGGAGTTTGCTGTTGGATATTTTGCTGTTGGATATTTTGCGGAGTCACTTGTTGCTGAGAAAAAGTTTGAGCTGCAGTCTTCTGGGAAAGGTGGGCTGATGGACTTGTAGCTTGGTTGCTAAAGACAGCTGATGATTCTCCATGCGTTGGACTGTTCTCGTGAATATATTCTGCAGGTCCTACCACGCCATGCACATTCTTAACCTTCATGGTAGTAGGTGTTGATCCATCACTGAAACTGCCTTTATCTCTTTTGTCAGATTTATTTGATCCTTTACTCTTTCGTCGTTTTTCTACAAATTAAACATATTGAATATTGTGATATCCCATTCAATGTTGAATGATGAATTTTCCCATGGCACCGGACAACCTGATGCATTTAAACATTATTTGGTCTTTCAAAACATGTGGATTAAAGTCTAAAATAAATGTCTCGTTTTGCGATAAAAAACAAGCTAGATAAAAAACTATACAGATCAGTTTAAAAACAGTGTTGGTTTTAAAAGACTACAAGAGTAATATATTATAATCAGTGATGAATTAACTATGACAATGAAAAGAAAACAAGTAATTTTAATTAACTACAAGATATTAAGTGAAAACATCTATTTTTTCCCACGTAATTGGTTAAGACATTGAGAAAGCTGTTCATGATGTATTTTAAATTGAACAGGAAGTAAAGTAAATGATGTAAAGTATATAATAACCTTCTTTATCCTTCTTCTTTTTCTCTGGCATAAATGTCACATCATCTTCATTGTCACTTAAAGGATCAAAATCCATCTTTATTTGATGTTCTTTTTACGAAAATTTATACCAAAAAAAGAAATTTCCCTATTTCATTTCTTTTCCTCTTCCTTTTGCTATAAAGTTATCTAAGGTAGAAAAAAAAAAATTTAATTATAATTTAAAGAAATTCCCTGATCATTACTGTAATTTTTTCTGGAAACTAATTTCGAATGCTCCAGAGCAAAAGCACTTACAGGTGTATGTACCGCAGAATGCCCTGGTACCGCAGAATGCCAGTGTTTAATTACGTAAGAACATTGAAGCTTCAATTATTGCCCTCAAGAGACTTTCTTTAAATCATTAATTAGATTCAAATAGGCTAATCCTTTTCAGAAATGACATTATGTATGTGTAAACAATATATTCCCAGAATGCATATAGATTTTCTTTTAACATTTTTAATTGATTTTTACTGAATAAACTGTAACTTTTTTGATTTTCAATTTTTAACGCGTTCTGAGAAAACGGGCAAAAAAGCAAAGAAATTGTGCTTTCTATACATAAAGTACCATTGTAAAATCCAAATCTGGGATCAAATAATGTCAGTTTTCTGAAAACAATGATAATATTTATTCTCAATCAAAGTTATATAGTTAACTAGGACCAAATCTAGCAGTTTTTTTGTGTTCACCATATGGCGCCAAGTAAGGCAGCAACAACATGTACGTACACATTCCTCGCAACCTAACAACACATTTCCAACGTTCAAGAATCCTTTATCAACGGTGTTCAATCAAATGTCTCAAAGCATTCTGTCAAGTAAGTATCACAAAGCCCAGTCAATTTTCTTAGTTTTGACAAAATCGAGTTCTGAGATTTGAATTTATTTAAAATATATTTGAATGACCCAAAGCTAAAAAAATCTGTACTTACCATAAAATATATGTTATAAGGAGTACTTTAGGAAACTTTACAAGCTCATTTTTGATAGTATAAGAGAATTATAGCCTGTTTTTGACATAGGGTCTTTTTTCTTCAAAAATAATTGTCAACTTATAGTAATAAAGTGACACAACTGTTTTGTTTCAAATAAATTTGTAAATATGTTAAGTTACAGTAGGAGAAAATATTTACCCAAAAACAAACATAACCAATAGTTTTGCAATAAACTATGATTATTATATTAATTAAATTTATTAATAAATTGACGTTAAATGGGAGACAATTTCTTACTTGATATTATTCATATAATAATATAGCCTGTATTGTAACTTTTATTTCATGTAAGTAAATGGTGGTCTTTAAAATGCAGTCTTGTCTGAGCTACATTGCATTCCAAGCACACAGAAGAGTTCAGAGATAAAATATTGGGAAGAAGAAAACACCTCTCAGTCCTACTGAAACTCTCATCACACCAGGTTAAACCAGGACAATGTAGGTAAGACCTTTTCTTTTCCATCCAAGAGTACACATTAACCATGAACTTCAGCCCCAAGCAATTCCAGACGCTTATGCCAACCATCACAGGTAGCAACCAACCAATGTCACGTCCAACTACACTTATTTCAGCAAAGAAGAATGACCTGGCAGCTCTTGGTCCCAAACTATGCAGTCTAGTCCGTTCAGAAAAGCACTAGATACCAGAACAAACAAAGAAGACCTCCCAATTTATGGCCAAACCATAGAACGACTTCAAAGCTATTTAGGAAAGATGGTGAATCGTACCATGGCTATGCACCAGCTCATGTGTACCAAGCAAGGAACACGTATGGGCTACTTCATGAGAGATCTTAAGAAGTTCCCTACAGCACAAAAGAGGCAATAAAGGATGCTTCCATCTTTGGAATGTTAGAAGGCAATCTTTGAGAAAAAGCCTTAGCAGAGGAACCCCAAACTTGAAAAGCTTTCGAGGTGGGGCCAGGCTCAGGAAGAAAACACCTGATCACACAAATGATCACGCTCACAACCTGGACAAAACTGTTCTGGGAGAATCAAACATACCCTTTTGGAAGATACAGGTAGTGAACATTATCATCATCACACCTGACCACTATAACAATGCTATCGGTCCATTGGAGAAGCTTGACATTATCATCAAACCATGAAGTTTCTCTGAAAACCTGCAAATCAAGGGAATGGAATGAAAACACCAAAGGAACCAAAATCAAGATTTATGAGGTGGACGACTATCAACCGGTGCCACTGTTAGGTGACACAGGCGCAGAACAGCTGGGATTTATCACATTAAACAAAGACGACAATAGCCCACAGACACCAAATACAATCCAAAGGATCCCGTAGCTGGTGAGGGAGAATCTTGGAATCAAGGACAAAACACGTTCAGAAATTGTAGATACAGACCAAGGTGAATTGGAAAAGATAAAAACACTTGTTGACAGATACCTAGCTCTAGTCTTCAAAGACAACATTGGATGTATCAAGACTGAACCCATCCACCTGAACTATGAAGAGGATTTTACTTCGAAAAAGGCTCCGTTCTGCAATGTTCCAATACATTACCAAGAGGATGTCAGCAATCCCCTCAAATTCTTAAGAGGTCAAGAAGTCATTTCAGATGTCGACCAATGTCAAAGTTACGACTGTGTCATCAATGTGGTAATCACAGACAAAAGCAACAGCCAAATAAGAATTGACATTGACAACCCATTGACAACACACCAAGAAACCAAGGCATGAAACCCACTTGCTTCGCAAAAATCTTCAGCAAAATGGACATGAGCTGGGTATACCACCAACCAAAACTTGACAATGAATCCAAAGACCATCTTTCAGACCCATGAAGGCCTTCACAGGATGGAGCGTTTGTATTCCAGATCAACCGTATCAAGTTGTATCGTCCATAACGAAATCAGAAAAGTATTTTGCTGATCAGAAAAGTATTTGGCTGATCTATGAGGAGTCACAACCCTCCATGACAACATTCTCATTTACGGAAGAGACTACAAAGAACATCTCTAAAACCTAAGAGCATTCTTTGACAGATATAAAAAAAAATGGAACCGTTTAAAAGCCATCTAAGTCTAAATTTATTTTTGTTAAGATAACTTTTTAAAAAAAATTATATTTTATTTAATTTTTTTATTTTACTGTATATAATATTCATGAAATTGTAATTGTCAATATCAGAAAAATCTAGCGTGGCAATTGTCATGCGCTGAAACCACACAATACTGTCAGAAGGGGTTACTTGGTTACCTCCAGTCAAACATGCAATTGAACATGAGTTACCAAATATATGGTCTTCTTTTCTGACAACAAGTTTGTTTTGACGATTTCACCAAGCTTATCAATCACACATCAAAATCACAATACAACAAGAATGAACATATCAGATTACTCCAATGCAA
>JAUJPO010085361.1:0-10183 GCA_032270745.1 Tiaropsis multicirrata | reverse complement strand
GCATTTTATTTCAAGTTCATAGCTGTTGTAGATCTTGAGAACCGGCTTTTTGAAAAAATAGTCCGTTTTGACAAAAATCACTGCGCGCACGGGTTGATTTTGGCCAAAGTAAACTTATGGAGTCAAAGGGTTAAAGCAATACTGTACAAAAATTTGTGTAATCACGCATCACACTCCAAAATTTTGTCAAATCACTATAACATTAAAACTTTCAAATTACGCAATCACACCAAGAGACTTTCCAAATCATGTTTTATCACGCCCAAAAAAACACTCAATGTTGAATCTAACTTTAAGACAGTACTTACATTGCAAAATTCTTCATAGCTAATTTTACCATCACCGTCAGTGTCAAATTGCAAGATGGTTTTATCCACAATTTGTTGCAGTTGAACTTCTTTGAGGTTATTTCCTACCATCATACGTAACACAGTGAAAAGTTCTCCATTTGAGATGAATCCATCATTGTTGATGTCGTATATTTTGAATGCAACTGCAAGGATCATAGAAAAAAATGATGTAAAAATTTAAGTATTTCTTAGGAGAGCTTGATTAAAATCTGCATTCAATTTTTAAACATGTAAAAATTGTTGCAACTTATTATGATTGATCCAAAAATATAAATTATGACAAAATAACAATACTAAAGGTGGTTTTCTCCTTGAAGTTGACAGAAAGAAAACTAACTTACACCGTAATTTCTGTGATTTATCTCCTTTTACACTGAACTGGGAAATTCCCTCAATGAATTCTAAAAGGAAAGAGTAGCAGAAGATTTTTGAACAAAACAACATGGAATACCATTTCACGTTCAAGATACAGCTAAGAAAAAATAATTGCACTCCTGTAGTGATCAAGATGTCCCTCATTTTTGTGAACCAAGCATGAAGGTATATTGGTGATATCACACGACAGCCCTCAGCCTGACTGACATTTTTTCCACAGTATTACAAGGTTGATTTAAAAAATTTGGGTATTTAAAAAAACTTTATACCTTGAAAATCAATTTCTTTATTGCCATCTGTGTCAAAGATCTCGATCACTCTTTGAACTAAAGGATTTTGTTGGAGTTCAGGTAGAGACATGAATTCTTCGATTGAGAGGGTTCCTGAATTATCTGTATCCAACTTCCTGAACCGTTTTCCAAGTCTTTTCAACTCTTCATCGTCAACTAGAATTTGAGGAAAAGCAAACTTAAATAAAAATTCTTATTTTATGTTTTGTTTCCTACTGTCATACATAATGATTCGAAAGTTTAGTAGTAGGTGGAGCTTATAATATACCACCAATATTTGCAAAATCTTTTTCATCTATCCGTACTGTGGAAATTATGATTTAAAAGTCACAGAGAAAAAAAAACAGAATAAAATAAAAACTATTTGGGGAGAGGTTGCGTTCAAGAAATCAAGAAAAAGTAAAAATCTCACAGGCACGAATAAAAGCCATTTTCTGGTGACTCTTTTGCTCAAGTTTTACTAAACTATAATACACATCACAGAGAAAAGCAGAGCAGAATGATCTCTAAGTTAGTGAAATTGAAATAATATATGATAAATGAAAAAAAAACCAAACAGTAATTCTCAAACTAATAATCTGACAGGAGGTCGACATTGATTGAGTGTTTTGGAATTCTCCCCCGAATGTCTTATCTAATGTATCTTATTAAAGAATTGGGGGTTTTCTATAACATCAAAAGAAACTTACAATGTGTCACCATATCGGCGGGTAGTGTATATCCGGCACCCTGTAATAAAATGGAAGAAAAATTCAGACATTTTAGAACTAAAGATGAAATTTTATTCAAAAAAAATATACATCCATATTAAGTAAATGATATTATGGAACCAAAAAATTTCTTTTCTAAAAGATTTAAAGATATTGTTTTTTTTCCTTCTCTTTTTTTTAAAGGGATTTTAAAAACAAGACTTCTTTATATATTATTATACTTTTTTTAATTTTTGGAACATGAGGAGTATATTATTATTGTTCATAAATTTATCAACAATGAATACTGTATAACTTATTTTTTTCTCAATCTTAACGGTTTTAGCTAGAGCTAGAGTCACAATTATAAAATCACTCATTTCTTTAGTCCCATACAGAGAGCTTTTAATATGAATAAAATTTTATGACAGGACGTGAGAACTGTGAATAGGGTTTTATATACTTCAGAAAAAAATATATGAATTGTTTAAATATTCTATAGAAAAAAACTTACCATTTCGGAAGATTAAAGTGTCTTTGAGGAATGCTAATTCGTTACAGACAAAGTGAAATTTTTAAGTAATATTCTTGCTGAGTAATGAAATCTGTAGGATATAAAAAGTAAAACTGTTAAGTATGACTATATATTTAAAACTGGAAAAAGAGCATCACTTGATACACAACAGTGTTTGAACAAAGAATTTACCAAACATGGAATAAACACTTGATAGGTAAGATTTTATTATCTTATATAATTTACAAATTTGAGTAATATTTAAAGTTTAGTTGCTATTTTGTGAATGATTGAGCTGTTTCAGAAAGAGATTATACAGGGGGTGAAGGATTCTTATTCATGAATGAATTGTCTTTACATTTCCAAACTTGTTTCTTTATCAATTGTTCTGTTTATCAGGCACATGCTTTGAACTTTAGCACAACTAAATGTCGACTGAAATAAACAAAAAGGTTTAACCTAGGGGGACAGAGAAAATTACAGGTCTTATTGAAGGAGACTAGTATTCAGCTTTAGCACTAATCTTTATTCTGTTACTTGGTTGTTCAAGTTTGTGGTTGACCCTTTGTTTTTACTACTTTGTCTTTCTTGTGCACTCTACACTTTACAGTAACCCCAGTGAAGGAGACTAAATTCAACGATATTGCGTTTTTGCTGACCAAGCGTTTCTATCATAACAACAAACATGGTAGCTTGAAGCTGTTATATTTTTTTTATAACTTGTGAAAATATTTTTGGATGTAGTTCCATACGTTATTTGATTGTATGTAATTAGTATATTTTTTTAGTTTGTTTTCATATTAATAATTTTCACCCATTTTGGATATTTCTTCACATGGAATTGTGGGAAAAGAATCGTCTTTACTCTTGAGTGATCTGTGATCTGTCTGAAAGTGTTCTTTGAATACTTTGATATCTTGGAGCTGGAAGTATTCAATTTGAAGAGATTTATTTGTGTCTATATATTTTGCCTTTACTACAGAACCACCATTTTTCCTATTTTGCCTACAAATCAAGATGACCGGAGGGGGCATTTAAGCCGTTTCAGCACCTTAGAATTGCAAAAGATTTCTGGCCCCTCAGCCCCAACCTTCGTGGTGCTTTAGGGTGCTTCAGGGTTGGCCCCCTCACTTTCAAAATGGTAGTGTGAGCCCTGTAAGCCTTGGTGTTATCGGAAAGGTCTATTCTATGAGTGTAATCAAACATAATTGAACCTAATCAAACTCTAACAATATTTACTTGAATAGGAAAGTTTCACTAGTTAGACTAATTGAAGTCTTGTTGTTCGATCAAGTGTGATTAGTTTGATAATCAAACTGTTAGATTAACCAGGTCTGGCCTAACAATGAGAAAACCGGTGATGATGTTTTGGCACCTTCCTTGTGACTTTTGTATGAATTAATTCCACAATTAGGCCGGCACCTCCTTATAACACAAAACCAAATTTGCAAAAACTGTTAAAATTTGATTGAATTCAATTGATATCTACAAGATGTTCAATTGCAATTGCTGTTTGATTGGTTATCGATTGCAAAATTTGCTAGGCAGATTGGTGTTTTGATGTCCCTCATCAGTCAGGAACTTTCAGTATAATTTGGAAGTTTTTGCAAATATTCCTGATTAGGAAACGTTTCCTAATTTTAGGAAAAATTAATTCCTAATTAACAAATTTAAGTCACAAATTCAAACCACGAACCATTTAATAGAGTGAGGCAAAGACGATATTAGACTGGAGACACATTCAATCGTCTCTTCTTTTTATATGCTGATAGTGAAAAAATAATAGCATTGCGCAAGCACTCAGAATTACCGATTAGATCATGAATTGATTAACAGTTCATAAATAATATCAGCGAATGGAAATTTCTTGTATTGTTTTTAAAAAATTATATAATTTTTTATTTTGCTGTGAAAAGCCTCTTTTTTGCTCATACTTGCCCTATTTCAGTGTTTTAACAGTTAAAATTCCAACTGTTTTAATATTCTGCACCTGAAAGTACTGACAAAATTTTAGAATCATGTGAATTCTCTTTTTCTAGGTATTGGCCAAAAAACTAAAATGTAATTTTACTGAAAATTTTATATTCCATGGCGCATATGATCCCAGAGAGTTTTGATGACAACAATGTTTTCACATCTGCTGCTACATTCGAGGAAATAGATTTTTCTGAGTTTCGACGTCAAGATAGTTCGCCTGCATCACACGACAGTCACAGCAGTGGTGTCTTTTCACCAGTGTGCCTAGATGACGGTGATGATGATGAAAATGAGAAAGTTTGTGATGCAGATTCTGATTCCTCAAACCAAGAATCAAGTTTTGATCCACACAACAACACCAGAAACCATCGCAAAGTGAAACGTAGGACATCATCTAATGTATTCACATTCAAAAATAACGATTCCAGCACTTCTCAGAATGACTTGAAATCTAGACGTGACGTTTTGAAATGGCAGAATTCTGCCTCTTTTTCATCTTCCACTGAAGAAATTGAGGCTAGAAACGACCGGTCACCACAAAAACTCCAACACCAACCTCTCCAATGCAATGTCCCTTTGAATCATTCATCAATATCTACTTCGAGTGAAGAAACAATCTCCTCAAACCTTACCCTGGTAAATAACGGTATCTTGCCGGCAAAATCAAAAACAGCAGTGGATGGACTGTTATTTGAAATTTACGATCGATACCATCATCATGAGGATAATCATTTATTGGATAGTGATGTTACCGAACTGTCAACCACCAGCGTCACCAGTATCTATGTTGCATCCAGTTTTGAAAATGATGATCGACAGAAGTTTGACAAGAGCTACCTGGAAACTAAAGGTTGATTAATTTTGGTGTTCTTATGATAAATAGCTATTAAATTAAATTTCGAAAGATTTTGAGCCAATATTGTCCCATCTTTTTGTAACTTTTAAGGTCATTTAAGATTTGTTTTATGTTTTGTGACTCTGTATATAAAGGACAGTTTTCATCTTGTATATTAAAATAACAACATTGTTTTAACGTCCAAATAACGCTCTGACGTTGGAACAGTTGTTTGGACGTCAAAACAAAATTCCTTGCCTACTGGGAAGAACTATCAATGGATAGCACAGTATTTTACCTTACAATATTATGTTGATTATTGAGCCATGACTTGTGTAACTTTCTTATGCTGTTTTTTTACATTGAGATTTTGTTGACATAATGTTTGTCTAGCCTTAATATGCGAAGCTTCCCAGATTGGAAATAGGCTTTTCCAGAAAGAATGTGTACAACCCTTGTTGAGCATGATGTCCCTCTGTGCTGTTTCTTTGAGCCCTCTGGATATCCTTTATCTTCAAATCCTGGATATCGATCCTATGATGTTAAAAATTTCAAACTTCCCTGGATATCTTATATCCTCAACAGTGGAGCCAAGGACAATCCCAAGATGCCACAGCTGCTTTAACTGCAATAACTATACTTTATTATCAATCTTTATTATTTGTTCTTGCACACCAGAAATTTCAGAGCTTGAACGTATGGTGAAAGAGCTGAAACGTGGCGTCAGTATGTTGAATTCCAAGCTGGTTCGATTGTTGAAACAGCGTGATCGAAATGCTCATAAAATCCAAGAAAACTTCAACGTGTTGACTGCACTTTTGCAAGCAAGGTCCCAGAAAAGACGTAAGTCGACAACGTATTAACTTTATGAGGATCTTGTGTATTCTTTTGTGTTTTTGTGACCCTTAGAGAGACTTTTGAAACGTGAAAAATGTACTTGTACTACCCGCACTACAATACTAACCGGTTAGTGAGGGCTTTACTGAGAAATGTTGCCCAAGGTCAAAGTAACGTTACGATGACGGAGGGCAATATTTTTCCAGAGAAAAAGCATGATTCAATTGGTGATGTTTTTTTCCTTCAAAAATACATCGTTTTTTAACCTCTGACGTCTTCATTTCTTTACTTTTTCTTGAAATTATTCTTTTTAGGTGTGGATACAAGAATACGGTTTTCATTCATCCCACGACCTGGAAAACAAGGTTTCCGTCAGGTTAGTTCAATATAGTTGGTTCATCTACTGGTTTTAAGCGTTAGCTCCCACATAGCACCTTTCGTGTCCAGTTCGGTTCATAAATAGCTGAGCCGGGTGGGCGATAAAACAATCGAAAGGACTGCTTATAAGTCTTAGATTACTGCGAGCTATTAACGTACATATATCGACTCTGTTCTGCCCGTTTCTCACATAAAGAAGTAACCTAAAAGTTTAATTTGGAATAAATGGCATAAATGTGTTAAACTCTATAAAGGGATGCTCTCAAAGAAACAAAAGAATTAATGAGTTCGATTTTTTTACAATTTTTTTGTATTTTAATCTTTTTAGTGGATCGATGCATTGAAAGCTGTTGCACGGATGCCAGGTGGAATTCCTTCAGAGTGGAGAAAAAGAGTAAGCTTCTTTACTATTCGTTTGCATGAAGTTGTTTTTCAAGTTGTGAAAATTGTGTGATATTTATGTTGACTCTATAGTCTTTCGAATTTTCTCTACCCTGACAGCGCACCTGGGTTTTTTAGAATCTCAAATGGATATGTGTCTTGCTCCACACTTTCTCTATTCATTACAAAAGATTCTTTTGTTTACATTTTGCTTATGCAGCTTTTGGCGAGACATTTAAAAGTACAATTGCTTTAAACGTCGGTCCGGTAAGGTCACTTATCTTGAGTCCCCCCGACTACCTCTGCATAGACTTTTTACAGGAAATTACTGTTTCGGCAAAACAGACAATATTATCACTTGAGTATACAAATGAACGATAAATTTGAGATAATTATACCCTAGGGTATAATTACAAACCCCATACCCAGACTAATTGTTTTCATACTGGTTAGGGGTGTATTCATACTGGTTATGGGTGTATTCATACTGGTTATGGGTGTATTCATTGCGGAATCCTTTCTACAAAAAATCTGGGTATTTTGCCACTATTTTTGAATTTTTTTTGGAGCTGCCAAATTGAGCTCATTGAAGTTTTCCGTAGTAAAGTCTCTTAAACAAAATCGAGACAAAAATTTGTCTCTTTTATTCAATCTTTAGAGAGTTTTGTGCTAAAGAAAGACATGGTCTCAAACATCACGACTCGTTTTGGGATGTTACCGTATTAAAGATTACGTAATCGATTTCATGAATTTGTTTCTCAATTCTGAAACAAATTGATGTGAAATTTAAAAGAAGCTGATGCTAAAAGAAGAAAACAATCAAAAGTTCTTTTTATGCCAGACACGGAGTCTTGAATATTTTATTTTGGTTGACATAAAAAGACTTTCTCGTAATTTGAGTTACCAAATGTTACATGAAAATTTGATAAGAGGCAACCTCAATAATTCTTAAATATAGTAAATTCGTCTGTGTCTCCATTATTCATTAAACTTTAACAGAAATTTAAACAAAATTTGTGAATCAGAACATTTTTTCAATGTTGTCAAATGAAGATGAATCAATATCTATTATATTGAACTCTTTTCGACGTTTTTTTTATTTTTTTGATATAGTTGGTATAATTCATACAAGTTTCGTGTTTGTTTTTCTTTGCCAAAATTTTTTTTGATTGCTATAAAGTGATGAAGTAGCGTCATTCAGTTGTAGTTTGCTACACTTTAAACTGTTTTGATTAGCCGAGAGAGAACAAAAAAACACAATAATGGAACTAAAATTTGTCACCAAATGTGTTCTCTTGTTGACAGCATTTTGGAAGACATTGTATTGTTCTTTTGTTCTGGATAAGCCAATCAACAAGAAGCTACACAGTCAACTTTTCTCCAACATGTTCCCAAGGTCTTTCTCAGCACACCACGGAATACCTGAACTCTACTCGTGCCTCTCCAAAAACAAACCGCGCTGTTGTTCGTGTGACCGCCCAGCGTGCCATTTGAGAAAAGATTGTTGTTATGACGTAGACTTTGTTGACAACCCTTTCCCGTGGAACGTTTACACGGAACATTTAGTTGCTCAGCGAAAAGATTTTTACGACAACGGTTCCTGTGTGCCAATATCTGAAAATATTTTTACAAGCAGGAACAAAGTTCAATTTATTTACGTTATCAACAGATGCTCAGATGGATCAAAATGCTTTCAGAATTACGGAACTAAAGTCATGGGAAAATCTGGAAAATTCTACGCCAACCCATTGTGTGCGCTTTGCAATGATGAGTCAAACTACAAATTCCCCGAGTTGCGGCTTCAATCTCCAAAAGAAATAACATTTATGGGAGTACTGTCTAATATGACTGATTTGACCATTCAAACGACAGAGCCGTCGGCTTTGGTGTGTCCTTATGGTGGATTGACAAGGCCGTCAAAGGCGCATTCAAAGTGCACTCAATTTGAATACGAGCTATGCATATCATACGTTGCGGTCGTGGGCGACGCTCGTGGCGGTTTCGCCGCCAACCCCCACTGCGCCAAATGTCTGCCATACCTGGCGAAACCAAGAGTCAACGTCACGGAATGTGACTCGATAAGCCAACAAAAATGGACAGTGGAAAGAACTAAAACTCAAATATTAATGAAGACAAACGCAACTAGCGTGACTCTCACAAACACTGAAGGTATTGCTACCGAACTCAAAATTTGTTCTGTCGATACTTATTTGGACACCGAAACACTCTCTTGTCGTCCTCGACACCATTTGAACCGATTCTTAACATCTCCACCTATTGAAGTCAGCACCGCCAACAACACTTCAAACCAGACCTCGAACACAGCTCAGCTCATTTTTGATGATGTATCATTCGCCGAGTTCGTCACCGGGTTCGATGCATTCATCAACATCTGGTACCCTCTTCTCATACCGATCAGCTTGATATCCCTTATCATTGTCATACTAACCTGCATCACAGTCAAGGGTCTGCAGCACCCACCAGGACAATGGCTTCTAGCCTCCACCTTCATCCTGCTCTTCTACTTCGGTCTCCAGTTCATGTGCGTGGTCTACGAACCTCCAACCAAAGCCAGCACCTACATTCCGATTCTCATACACTGGTGCATTGCCACCAAATATCTCTACCTCTGCATGCTGACGTACGAATTCATCGTCCTGTATCGAGGGAAAATATACTACTCCTTACACAATTTTGTGGTTCGCCTTATCATTTCCACAGTCGTCACATTAGCAGGGTGCGTCATCTGCGGCTGGAAAGACTCGCTCATCCAATACGGTGATTGTCTCATTCAATCCCTAACCGGCCGTCTGTTTGTTTACTTGGTTCCCATAGCAGTCATGTGCTTTTCCAGCCTGTTCGTGCTTCGTGCGTTGAGGTTAAATATCAAACAAAATACGAGTGACGTTTTAGATAAAGTTGATTCTCTCCTACTTTTGAAGGCGGTAGATGGGACAGTACGCTTTCTTCTGGTAGCAATCATAATTGACACTTTAGCCGTTGCTCGCTTCGACATTACTGGCCAAAATCGAGAATTATACCAACTCTTGAACGCAGCTATCAGGCTAGTGTTTTGCACTTTGAACTCGTTTCAAGGGCTTTTGTTGCTCGTCATTTTCATCAAGAGAAAGTTCATCATTATGACGTATCGCAAAAAGTTCCGACGAACAATCGCGAAATTTGTCAACGCCTTCTGTTGCGAGTTCTGCTTCCGTTACGATTTTGACGATGCTTACGTCACTGACGATGACGTCATACAACAGCAAAGACAACATGCCGGCCTGAACACGACCAGGGACACCATTGCCTTGTCGACGGCCCGATCTCTAATGGGTTCGTCGCGTGTGTAAATAAAGAAGAAGAGGGATAATTAATTCTTTTTACGCATTGGAACTTGAATAAATTGGTGTTTGGCGTTTTACTCTTGGATTAAATTTTATAAATGACTACATTTGAGTGACTAATTATTACCTTAGGTGGAATGGGCTTTTCCAGAAATAGTCCATGACCCCCCTGTTGAGGATATCGGACATCCAGGGGGTTCAATATTCTTTGGA
>JAUJPO010085350.1:0-10185 GCA_032270745.1 Tiaropsis multicirrata | reverse complement strand
TCTTTCAACAACCTTTCCATTAATCGACATGCAACAGATGTAAGACTGACTGGCCTATAGTTTTCGGCAATGTTCTTGTTTCCTTTCTTATAAATGGGCGATACATCTTTTATAAAACTTAATCGATCTTTCCTAGATCTAATCAAACTTCCCTCATAAAGACTTTAAGGTCACAAGGTCTGACCAACTCTGACCAACAAAAGACCTTACGACACTGTGCGGGTTTGGGACAGGCTATGTAGATTTAGAAACCCCACGAAAAAGTCACAGATTGCAAAGTATTTACTTGTTGAATAAAATCACAAGTCAAAAAATGTGTTGCTCAAAAAATGGCTTACTTTATTGGTTGAGAGAGTTCTTTTGAGAATACTTCAACTTCGGTTGAGATATCGAAGACTTTGACGAATTGATCCATGCCACAAGTCAGTATCCTTGATCCGTCTTAAAAAACCAATTTTACCGCTTTAACTAAAGAGCGCCATTTAGAGTTACATACATCAGATGTCATTAAAAGCGCGAAACAAAGACGAATTATAAAGAAAATTTCTAAAAATGTCCTTTTAAATTTCCCGTAATTATGCCATGTCTATCATCCCCGGTAAAACAGACGTTGGACGTTGTTAATAAGGTTCAGGTTTCTTTCGTAAAACTAAACAAATAATATTTTACCTTCGCTGAACAATACCCCAGTTACTTCATCCGTGTGTGCTGAAGTAGTAAGAAAAAACATGTTCAAATCATCAACAAAGCACGTATAACTTATAAACCTAATGATACTCGAAAACAAACGTCTCATATTGTTTACTAGGTTATTTAAGAATCAATTTGGAAGATACTGAGAGCATAATTCATAATATTGAAAATGTGATAAATATATATCTTACCAGCCGAGACTTCAAGTATAATTTTTCTGATCAACCGGAAGACCATGATTAAATAGACTTCAAATCATTGAAAATTCAGACCGAAACTCGTGAATTTGGATAAGATGAAATACGGAAAGGTACGTGTACTCCGACGCGTACCTGCAACAATGATTTTAGAAACACTTACACTGCAATTGACTTTGAATTGATAATGTTGATAAATCCCAAATGAAAATAGTCCCTGAAAATGGCAAAGTAAAAGGCTTTGAGAAATAAATTAACTGAAACACAAGATTTTGTGACTCCTTGTACTTGGCCGTCTTTCAAACAATTAAAAGAAGATTAGTTGTGAAAACAACTAAATAAATCTTTGCCGGGAAAATTTTTTGTCGGGAAAATTTTAACAAACACTTTTCCACGGAAATTTTTGCCCTTTAAGTTTAGATGTATATGATTACCATCTTTGGTGCCAATAACAAGACGAGTTATATCATTTTTATCATCAGTGTGAACATCACAACAAACAACTTCTGTATCATGATCCAATTCATCCTAAGAAAAAGTGATTTTCAAAGACTTGGTTCACATCACAATTGTTTAGATGGTTTTCTGTTCAACAATTCTATGTTTAGGGCCCGAATTCACTTCCATTCTCAAAGATTGGTTTTTATGTGACCCGGACCGTCACCTGGGGTTAATTACCGATGAGAAGGGTGACCTCGCGCTATGGTGGTCGATTTGGGTGGCACTTGAATCGACAACCTTCTACCCTACCAACTACCTATCACCTCGGCTACCACCCACCTCGATTGGAATAATTTTTTAAAGAAACACTACAACAGTCAATCAAGAATTCGTTCCAAGGAACAAATGATACATCATGCTATAATATAAGGGATTACACTATAGATGTGGGTTGTTGACTTAAAAACAGATGCGAAAAAGAGTTCCCAACCGCAAGTAAGCACAGGACGTATTTTCAACGATGTTTGAAATCGGTCATCGAACATTTTGGTGTTGAAATAACGTTGTTTGAACTTCCGTGTGTTTCCATTTAAGCTTTCTACTTACACAAAACTCTAGTTTGTTGGAACTGTTTGCATTGAATTTCCAAAGCTGTAACGAAAGTAAAACAATTTTAGAAAATTTTATGAAAATCTCAAAATTGATAAAATCTTTTGAGCACGACCGCAATCCCCCCCTCCTTATGCGTCCATTGAAACATTGTTAAGTTAAAAAGGCATTTCAATGAAACTTTTCTCATGGGTCTTACTTACCTTGACAGTAGAATCCCAAGATGATGAAATGACGTAATCTTTCGTGTAAAGTAACTTCGTCACTAAAAATGAGAAGCTTAAAAAGCTCAATATGGTTATATAGAAAATGTTTTTTTAGCATATATCGACATAACACCCAACAAATACAACTTGTATTAATTATCAAGCAGCCTGGAGTATTGGGCTTTGCCAGAAAAGTCCGTATTCCCTTGTTGAGGATGTAGGATATCCAGGGGGTTCGAAATTTTCAATATCCTAGGATATCCAGGGGGTAAAAGAATTTGTGGACCAAGGATATCCAGGGGGGTTGGTGTTAAGAAAAATCGACATCCTCAACAGTGGGAATGTGGTTTTTTTCTGAAAGATATCTTTGGTCTTTCATTAAAAAACACTGGGCGATTACAATGTAACAACGACTTTTGGCTTGTAAAATGGAATGATTATCCTTACCTGCATCGTGATGTGCTTGCGTTGAATTGATTGCTCTCGCAAAATCTATTGAATATGTATATCTAAATAAAAAAGACGTGATACTTTAAAGGAAGAAACTTTCGCGGAAGAAACTTTCGCGAGTTCGCGAGTTCGCGATTTTTCGGCAAAATCGAGAAAGTAAGTTCCGCAAAAAAGTACTGAACGTCTTGATTCGCGAAAGTTAATTCCCGCGAAATATGCGGTTTCCAGTCAATCGCGAAAGTTAATTCCCGCAAAATATGTAATTTTTCCCCCGAAACTTTTCTAAAACGTTTTTTTCGGTAGTATTCACACTACAAGAACAGAGCAAGCTTTGATAATATAGTCAAATGGTCCATTCGCGAAAGCAAAACCAAAAAGATTTCGCCTCGCGAAAGTTTCTTCTTTAAAGTAAATCAAACGGGAAAAAAAGAATGGATCGGAGTTGACTTTCAGACATATTTTGTTGTAACAGTTTTTTGGGTCATATAAATAGTTTTCAGCGAACAAAACCTTGTTTCGGCCGTAGGGTAACACGTACACATTATTATCCCAAGAACCAATCAAAATATGTTTTTCATCGTCCAACAGTAAACAGCATGCCAGTGACTATGAAAGAAAAACCAAGCCAAAGATTACACACATGTTAATTGTTGAGCATACTGTAGCAGCGAATTAACCGTAAGGCGTAGAAGAAATTTCAAGTTTCTGGTTAGAGAATCTTTTCTAATTTTTGTTGGATTTTAAAAAGTTCTCAATTTTTCAACTTTGCTTTCTCTGCAGTTATTGCAGCCCTGAAAGTTTTCATTTAAAACATTTGATTAACAAACTTGCGAAGAAATGAATATACAAAATTTGCAAACCATATTTGATAGACTCATGCTTCGAACTTGTTTCTTGTCCTCCAATGAAAACATTTTAAGTTGTGTGTCTGAAAAACGAAAACAAATTATAATAAGGGTCATTATGAGCAACAGGTCTAATGCTCCTAAAGCACACTTAATGTTAAAAAGGTTACTGCGGGAAACACCTAAAAGGCTTTCGCTCGATTTAAAATAGGCTTAAATTTAAAGGAGAAAAATACCCGCAAAATTCTGGGAAATTACTTTTACGAATGAGAAATTCAGCATTTTTCGCAAGATTATATAAAAGTTTTCCGTGAAGGGATCTTCCTTAGGAAGTAACTTCCGAATTGAACCCAAAGTATCATAATAAGCTATATACAGTCCTCGCTCTGATTCCTCAAAAGGCTGGTTTTGATGAAAGATAAAAATAAATAGTTTTTTAAAAGTCAGGTTAATCAACGAAAGAAACACAATTAGTGCCCAGGGTCACCAAAATCAACAACGTGTCAACAAAATAGCTAAGAATATGATAGTCAGCCTCACCTAGAGAAACTGAGTAAACGAAAGCACCATCTTTCGTGATTCCGATATCATAGATAGCCCTGGAAAAAAATAAGAGAATCTCTCACAGAATATGTGGATTTCGTCCAATTATTTTAATAATTAATAAAGTCCAATTTGCCGTGAATTGACCAAACTAAATCTAAGAGAGTCCTCAGTATAATCTTCGAATTTGAGGAAATCTTTCGCCTTTGAGTCGATTGTGTGGCATGTAGGAAAAATTAAAGTTCTGGAAAATTAGATTAATGAGACGGTGGCCTAGTGGTTAGAGTGTTGGCCTCTCGCTCGCAAGGTTGTAGGTTTAATCCCCCAGCCGGGCCAGACCTAAGACTTGAAAATTAGTATTCGCTGCTGTTTTGCTTGGCATTCAGCATTAAGGGATTAGATAGAAAAATCCAGGGAAAGGAGTGGCGCCCGCCCCTACCTTCGGGTAGATAGCTATTCGAAAAGGCAGCCCTCGACTGCGGGCGCAAACTTACTTACTTAGATTTACGATAATTCAAATGAAGGAAATATTTGTTACCCTTTGTGAAGTTTATGGGCATAACTTAATTCGATTTTTTCAACCCATTTCAGATTAGATGCGGATTCGTTTGAAGGATACATCTTGGTTGGTGATACCATCTCTAGAGAAAAAGAACGTGTCGTTATCTGGTCAAATTTCGCGTATCCGGAAGCTGGTTTTTCGGTTGCCGTTAATTGGGCTTTTCCAGAAAGAATAAGTAGCGCCACTGTTAACAAAGGATATGCAGGGAGGGGGTTCCAAATTTTCAATATACTAGGATATCCAGTGGGTAAGAATTTAAAGACCAAGAATATACAAGAGGGTTCGAAATTTTCAGTATGGATATCCAGGGGGCTAGTGTTAAATAAAATCGACTTCCTAAACAGGTGGGGGGGGGGGGGGTAAAGGATTCGTCCTGAAGTCCGTTTAGACTCAAGACCTAACTTAACATTCACCACTTTGAAAAGATAGATCTTGGAAAATTATTTTCAACGAATCTAAACTTTATTTATTTAGCACTCTTCATTCAATTGTGAGGTAATCAAACTTAAATTATTATTTATTTAGAACGTTAGACGGCGTCTGTGGCGGTCTGTACATAATTCGTCTAAGCAAAACTTGTAAACGAAAATCTATGTACAGGCCGACATATAAGTGTCTTACATTCTAAATTACCTCTTGCGTAACCTCGCTATTGCCGATGTTGGGCATTTTGAGACCACAAAGGAATAGTATTCAATCCATAGCTAAAAACATCAGAAAATCCAAGAAGAGATGGAATGTTCGACATTGTTCATAATGTTATTTTGGTTTTTCTGTTCCATTAATTGTACATATTTGAACCATTTTCAAAAATTTAGAGGGAAGAAAATCATTTACCATTAAGTTTAACCGTTGGTATATCTAGCTCGGGTACTTTTTTTACTTTTTCTTCCTCTCTTTCGTCGTCATTTAGTTGTTCTCCTTCATTCAAAGACAGCGAGTCGATGGAGAGGTGGTGGCTAGCCTATGAATGAAAGAATTGAAAATATGATGTTTGAAAATTGAGCACCTCTTGGTTTAAAATTTTATTGATTTTCGTTTACTTTTTTGATCGAATTTGATGAATTTGTATTACCATCGTTTATTTGAAGAACAAGTAAAACATCTGGACTGAAATGTCTGTGTAAGTTGTCTAGCACTCTTTTCGAATTGATCTAGATGAGTGCTACATTATATTCACTCTTAAATTCAAGAAAATACAGGGAATGAATTTGGTCGATAATCTAGTTTATACATAGGTTGAATTTCCTAGTCTAAATATTACTTAAAAACTCGCGCGATCAAGTATATGAGCTGAAGACAAGGGTGATTAAATGGAGTGCCGCGTGCACTCTCTAGATTACGAAAATTCAAGGAATGAATCAAATTAGGTTGATAACCCATAGCCTGTTTATAAACAGCTTTATTACCGTTAAATCGATGTGTTTTTTGGTTGTTCTTCTCGGATGAGGTTTCTTAAAAAGTTGTTTGGGTGTTTGACCAAATTCCATGATTTGTGCTTCGTAACACAACCTGTCCTCGACACTTTCCAAGCTGAAAAATAAATTATTTATGTCTCAAAAGAAAAGTATAAAGAGCAATGAAATATTTCTGATTATAAACCGATCCTTTTTGTAATTTTTAAATCTGCTCAACATTTTGCAGCAAAGTCTTTTTTAAATTCAGATTCTTCCTTCAAAAGAGAGAGGATATCAAAATATATAACAACTTTCAGTGCTTTAGAAGTAATATAACAACAGAAGGAATAACAAATCAAACCTGTCAAGATCAACTGCACCTTCGTATGTTAGATAGTAAAATACTGAAAAGAAAAACAGAAAAAAAATTAAAAAAGTTTCGAATGAAAGCAGTTCGAAATAACGGTAGCCGAAAATTGGAGAAACTCCAAGGTGAAACGTATATAACATGTTCTTCTCTTCTCTAAATTCTCGCCAAATGGAATTTTTTTTGCCTTTGCACATTCTCCAAAATTAATACTCTCCAAAGAATTATCCTTAAAGGTGAAATGAAGAGTAGAACCATCGTTGGAAGAACTGAACAAAACAAATTAATTTACCAGTTTCTAATACACTATCGACAAAGAATGTTCTCTAACTTTCAGTATACAAGAAACAAAGAGTATATCCTTACCATTATCAGCTTTCCATGCTTCGTCGCCAGTTTGTTTGTATCCAAACACCAAATCAATCCAGTGGTGTATCATCTCTGACACAAAGTCACATTCTAATGCTTGACGACATTTGTGGACAAAATCTTTCGCATCTGAAAACACCAAAGAAAGTATTTTATACTTCCAAAACCAACAAGTTTCCTACTGCTAGTTTCTCATTCAAAACATACCTATTGCCCTATTATAAACCTGAAATTTATAATTCGTACTGATGAAAAAAATATTCAATTTTTGAAGCATGAAGGGAGATGTATGCAACTACTCTGGGCTGAATTATGAAATTATAAAAAATGCCACAATAGCATGTTTGGTGGCATTACAATCCGAATTTTATGAAGACCTTCCTCACTTCCTCAACAAATATGCTCTCAAAAAGTACTCACAAAAAATCAAAAATATATAAACAAATAATATAAAGAAATCATCTTTAAACAATGTCTAAAGACTTGTGTATGTTTGCTTCGAACAAATGAAATGTTAGTAGTGACATACCACTGGCCCATGGTGGTAAGATGACGTCATTCACTTGACTTCCGTCGTGTTTCATTCCAAGTTTCAACTGGTTCAAATTTTCCAGAAACGTTCCATCTGAGTCGTAAAACTCTGGAATCAACTATATACAAAAGAAAAGCCCACCATTACTTTCAGAATAGTATTATTTGTCCCGGGTATTAAGGTGGGGCTTTAAATTTCAGATTATAGAGGTGGGCTCTGATTTTTAAGGTGGAACCCAGTACCCTGTACACACTTTGACCATATATGGATACTATATTTTCAAACCATTTTTGAATTTTGTCCCAAAAATCAGCCCTTTTTCACTTTAGATGGTAGAAACCATATCTTTATGGACGTATTTTTAGCCCCTACTTTTAATAGATCTCTTTCTCTAGGCACAAAAAAAGTACACGTTCGTGGGTAAGTGTTAAGGCCAGTCTCCACTTAGCGGGAGTAGCGCACACCTGTCATGATTCTCTTTTTTCATTGGTCTCGGAGATAACATTACGTAACAAACTGTATATGTTGCTAGTTTTATTCTTTTACCTCTTTGAAATCGGAATATCCAATGACACAATTATTCCATGTACTTGACATACTGTAAAGAAAGAACGGAAAGAACAATGAATTCAAGTTGCATAATCAAAAGTCAGAATATAACGATTGTTGATGGAGAAACGAATGCTCCATCTTTATGAACATTTAATTGTCCATTGCTTTTATGTTTCTTTGTTTTAATTTTATGTCCCTTGTGTATTTGTCTTTCGTTTTACGTGTCTATTAGGCTTACTTTGTTTAGCGTTCCCTTTGTTTTAAGTTTCAAAGCGTATTCCCAAATTGTGTTTTATATGACATTTGTAATTTCTCTAGGGAAATTTAGTTATGTTTATAAACTGTAAATTTTGTATATTAAATTAGTTCAACACTGAGAGACGTGTATAGTGTCTTGGTGTATGCGAGGTGTGTTTTGTCAAACTTTAATTTACGTTCGACTTTGTCATTTTATCTTAGTTTATTTAAGTTCGACATTGTCATTTTATCTTAGTTTGTTTAAGTTCGACTTTGTCATTTGACTTAGAACAAAAGCAAACTCGACCGAACAACTTAGTCGAAGAATGCATGGCTCCTTGAATGAAGATTCAATGTACTGATGTTTTATGACTTAATGAACAATATAAATATGGTTCAGGTAATGACATTTAATGACGCTTTGCCTTCAATTATAATTATTTTTAAGGGCACTCGAATTATAGCAACACGGCCTTGTAATTCCGAGGATTAAAACAGGAAAAGTGAGCCATATCTTTATATACTTGAGACACATTCTATCTGTTGCTAAGCAAGACATCTCTTTTTTATTCAAGATATGCATAAGTTAGCATCACGTCATTTTTAATATTTCTCTACCTATAGGGAATATTTGTTAAAACGGCTTTTCTCCTTTTTCTTTTTCATATTCTTCCTCCGTACGGTCAAACATATGCCGCCCTATCAAATCCGCCTCAATACCGCCCACCCGTTACTTTGGGTATTTCGCATACCATGAATAACGAGCCCAATACCTGTTGAAAAGCCGGTCGGGATGGTCAAATTTTCCATTTTGCAAACAAAGCATGTATTCAGGAGCTGCAAAAATATAATATAAAACATGCGATAGTAATATGTAATAGTATTAGTAATATAGACTTGAAATAGTATAATATCCAATATGTTTATTTTGCATAGATTATAAAGGAAAAAAAAAAATGTTCCAGAAGAAATTTTGTTTATGTGGGGAAAATATTTGTTTCTTCATTTAACCCGGAAATTTTAATCCCATTAACACCGTTTTCTAGACTACAGTACTTGGAAAATTGAAATTATCCCTAGATATCTCAATTTACGCCCGTGAAAGAAGCAAACTTCATTCTGAATTCAAGGAGAGAGTGTGGAATTAGAGATCTTTTAAATCTGAACAATCAGGCTAATGTCAAACATTGAATCCTTTACGACCAAAAAGTTGCGAATCTACACTTTGATCTTACAGCAACAACCAAGATGACACTCAACAAAATTTTGAGCTTTTCTGAGAAATTATTTTGGCGCTCCAAAAGGAAATCGAACGAGGGAAGCCTTTTACGCAAAATCTTTAAGAGACTCAACAAAGCTAGACTGGAGTCGTTTAAGACGTAATCTTATTCGATACGACAAAATTTATCAGCGGGCGTCGTTTGTATTTTCGCCTTCAACTCAATAATTTCGCGTTGAGCATCTCAACTCCTTACTTGCTTTTACTATTCTAGTCGTCTAGATGCTAGACTACAACAAAGCCTAATATACAGACCAGACGAAGAGCATCTTACCAACACGAACGAGGTAGAAGAGTACAAAGCCAGGACTGGAATAGTGGGATCCGTATAAAAACTTTCGTTCCGTCATCGTCTCACTTCGTGACTAGAAATGAGAGAATATACGGATTACATAATAAAGCTTCGTCAAGCTAATTTTTATATGTTTGTTACATGATGTTTCAATATGATTAGTTGATGGTCTTTCTACCTTACCGAAGCCGTAAAACTATCCACATGGGAATAACATATATGTTTGAACAACTATTTTTTTTGTCTTGAACCCATGTATTTTGTACAGCTATTTACTAATCATATTGAAACCCTTGTTGAAAATATATCTTTTTTGTCCGAATGGTCCGGTCATAGAAATGTAGAAGGCCCCCAGTTCACCCTCAATTCACGCAATTGATTTCGAACTGAGCCAATCATATGATAGTTAGAAGTTCAAAACTAGTGGCAAACATTCTGCTTTTACGTAATGAACTGACAACGTGCGCATCGCACACTGGGCTCAACTTCAATAACAAGTGTGCAAAATTTCAACCAAATCCGACCATTTTTTGAAGCCTCCAGGCTGCCCCAAAGTTTTCGGACAGACAGACAGACAGACAGACAGACAGACAGACAGACAGACAGACAGACAG
>JAUJPO010085339.1:0-10185 GCA_032270745.1 Tiaropsis multicirrata | reverse complement strand
ATGGAGAGCAGCGGAACATGTACTATTTGTTATATAGACAAAGCGAATATCATCTTTGATGAATGTGGGTGTTTGGGCTGTTGTTGGAGATGCTCGCAATCTTTAGCTAACAAGAGGTGTCCGCATTGCCGGACAGCGACTCCCACATCTATAACAGGAGACTACGATTTGAGCATCGATGGAGACAGATGATCCAATTAGTGGGTTTACACCTCGTACTGCCCCACTTTATTATCATCGCAATCGGGGAAAGAAACTATCGCTATTTGTTAGATTTTCTTGAAAACCAGCAATATAACTATGAGAGCGGTTGCCTCTATCTACAGGCGAGCTTCAAGAAGCTAAAGAAACTGGAAAATCGTATAGGTAGGGCCAAGTTATGGGCAATGGAGAAGATTCTAGCAAGAGATTGTACCTGCAAAATTTGCCAAAAGTAAGTTGTTTTTTTTTGTTTTTTTTTCACTCTCCTCAGAAAAAAGGTTTGTGTATCAATCATAATGAATAAATATTTCGAAGAAATTTGATATTTATCTTCATTGCGGGTTCGTTTCCTTTTAATATCGTGAGTATCCTTCACAAACTTATTTTATTAGCTAATAATTACGTATATATTTTTATTATATTCAGTGTACGATATGCTTATGCGAGGACCTCAATACGTCCTGTCTGCAACAACAACCCTGGATCCAACAACAACCATCAATGCGTGATCTGCTTGGATCACGAGAGGAACGCGCTCCTGAGCGGATGTGGATGTGTGGCGATTTGTGAATGCTGCGCGTACAGATTGTATGAAATACATGGACCCAAATGTCCAACATCCCGCTCACGGTTCAGATCCATTCATCGACTCTATTATCAGTGAAAGGTATCTTTTAAAAGTCATCCATCCTTTTTCTCAAAAAATAATGAACTCTTTTTAAGTCATTGCTCTGTTAGGTTGGAAAAAAAATGGTTTTATTTTGGTGGTTTAACATCGTCAAAATACTAGTTCAAAATTATGTAGAAATTTAAAAATCTTTGACTTAGATAATAGGACAAAGTAGCAGTAGTTGCATAGATTAGAATTTCAAAACGCTTAGACGATTTTCGACACTTAAGTGATTAACATCGTCAAAATACTAGTTCAAAATTATGTAGAAATTCAAAAATCTTTGACTTTATAGATAATAGGACGAAGTAGCAGTAGTTGCATAGATTAGAATTTCAAAATGCTCAGACGATTTTCGACACTTAGGTGATTAACATCGTCAAAATACTAGTTCAAAATTATGTAGAAATTCAAAAATCTTTGACTTTGATAATAGGACGAAGTAGCAGTAGTTGCATAGATTAGAATTTCAAAATGCTCAGACGATTTTCGACACTTAAGTGATTAACATCGTCAAAATACTAGTTCAAAATTATGTAGAAATTCAAAGATCTTAGACTTAGATAATAGGACGAAGTAGCAGTAGTTGCATAGATTAGAATTTCAAAATGCTCAGACGATTTTTCGACACTTAGGTGATTAACATCGTCAAAATACTAGTTCAAAATTATGTAGAAATCTTAGACTTAGATAATAGGACGAAGTAGCAGTAGTTGCATAGATTAGAATTTCAAATGCTCAGACGATTTTCGACACTTAAGTGATTAACATCGTCAAGATATCAATTTAAAAAAGCGTGAAAATTGAAAAAAATATCATGAGATTTAGAAAGAAACTCATGTAGATATGTAGACGATTTTCGACACTCAAGTGATTAACATCGCCAAAATAATACATAAGTTTAAAAATAAATATAATATTAGATTTGATTATGATGAAGCATGAACTCGTTTGACAACTGAGAAGTTGTGAGGTAACAAGAAAAATAATTCCACTATTTATACCTTTCCTTGTAGAGGCGCGGGACGTCTTTTTCATAAATAATTGTCGATATTTATCACCTTTAAGTCTCACGAGTAATCAAAAGAATTTCAAAGCGGAAAGTTTCTTTTTGGAAAATTGAGCGCCTATTAAATTAAATATTCTTTTGAGTAATTGTCAAAATTATAGCCAATTTTCTTTCGTAGTAAACCTTTTCATAGTCTTGTTGCTATGCAAAATACTTGTTGCTATGCAAAATACGCTCTACCTTCTCTACACGATTCTTTATTGAAATTTAATTCGAAAAAGTCTTCGAATGTTCTTTGCTTTTTTGGTTTCCATGTTTCCATATCGTCTTCTTAATAAATTCTTAAAATGTGCTTTATAGCGCATTCTATAACTTTCAACTTTCATAAGAAGGTGGCCCGTCGGATCGCAACCCGTCATTCATCAACACTAAAGGTCAATCGATTTTATCATTACTTCAATAACAGCCAGCCACAATCTACTTCCTACATTTAAAAAGCTCCTATACGATGGAGATCCAAAATTTAAAGCAAGAAAGGTCTCTCTCGCGTAGAGCAAAAATAAATGACGCGTATGTAATATGAATCTCAAAAAAGAAGTGCTTTGCTAATCTTAAATTTTGTCGTTGTTATTCTTTCATCCACTGTCTGTCAACATTTTAACATTTAACCTGTAAGAACCAGCAGTTTTTACTTCCTAGTCGAAAATGAACAGACATTTTAAAATAATTTTAGACTAGAAAGTCGAAGTGAAATATTGACCGTCGTCATTTCACACGCAAATTTCACAGAAATTTAATGGAAATATTTAACTTGCTACGAAATTTCCCTCTATTTTCCTACGCAGATCCGTAGCAAAAGAGTCTATTTGAAAACGTGTTTCCATCCGACACTAACGCAAAACTAAAACTGAACTTAAGTGAATGATTTCGGATTTTTTTGATAGTTGGTTATACGTGAAAAATGTGTTGTAGAAACCAAATCTGATACCAATTGTGTCCGAAATATCGTGGGTTTTCTGTCAGCCATGGTACAGGAAGGACCCTTAAAAGATAAAGAATCATCTTGAAAAATGGGGAAAGGGAAGTGTCTCACAGTCCGACATTTATTTGTCCGATAAGGTGTATCACTCAAATACGGGGCGGATCTTAAAAGAAACGGAAGCTAATAAATATAACGAACGGAGGGGAATTGGTAATTTGGAAATTTATTGAAACTAGTGTGAACAATTTCTATACATCATTTACCTCTAAGTTCTTTGATTTACCTGAAAGCTATAAGCCTGTTTTTGACATCAGTAGCAGTATTATATTAACTTGTTTTTGACAGTAGCAGTATTATATTAACTATAAATTTGCTTTATATAATAACTATAAAACTGCTCTTTATAACCTAGATTTCAGAAAAGTTTGGAATATCTGAAGGCACTCTCGGGTCACAGAGTTATTCTAATAAGAAAAGTGAGTTTACTAACCGAAAGGTTCCAATTTCATTTTCTTATAGAAGACATGCATATCCTCTAATTTGCTGACAAGGGGGTTATTTCTGTCACTTAAACACACACGCAAAACCAACTATCGTATATTATTGTTTTTTTATGTGACTTTAAAAACAGTTTCAAAGTGACACTGCTTGGACACATTAATCAGAAGAGAGAAGCAGGATACAAGACAAGAAATATTTCAAATAGAGCGAATGCAAAGTTTTATATTCTGAGGAGAAAAAAGTAAGTCAATATAATACAAAAACAGGCTTACGGGTGAATCAAGGAACTTAGAGGTAAATGATGTATAGAAATTGCTCACAATAAATTTCCAAGTTACCAATATCCCTCTGTTTGTTATTTATTAGCTTTCGTTTCTTTTAAAATCCGCCCCGATATTTGAGTGATATACCTTATCGGACAAATATATGTCGGACTGGGAGACACCTCCCTTTCCCCATTTTTCGACAAATTTTGAGATGATTCTTTATCTTTTAATAAGGGTCATTCCTGTACCATGGCTGAATTTTACTGCTGATATCTATAAAGCATATTTTAACTCTTGGAATGTTTTTATTTGTTTTAAGCAGTATAACTCATTGCAATGATTCGGGAAGTCGTCATACTCCTGGTCATAGCCTCTGTGGCTTTCACAACAATCCAGGGGCTAGAAAACGAAAAGTCCGCAACAGAGGAATGTAGGCTGATAATCGAAAGAACACGTGAAAGATTCAACGAAAATCAAGAAGCAATGGAAAAAACTATTGAATACGTTTGTCAAAGGATTGGACGCAAAAAGGTTAATTTTTTGACTTTTTTTTCCAACATTGAAAACCAACCAATCGATAAAATTTAATATCGTTTTTTCTTATCGCGGCGTTTAAATTTAAATCACCCGAAAAAAATATTTTCAATATTTGGCTTTCAAGATCAGAGAGACACGGAAATTTCGGCTCAAAAAACATCTACATCCTAATTTAGACCATTATTTGCTTAAAAATCGTATCAATCGTGAATTTAAATCAAAACGTGAAAATTGTTTGATACTGTTACATAAAATTTATGAATGTGATAAAAACGTCAATGAAAGGTCACTTGGAAGGAAGAAGCAACTTTAAAAACACGTGAGAAATATTAACATTATAATTGTTCTGAATTGGCCATTATTAAGACTCAATTTGTCACCCACCTGCTATAATTATCCGAAAAAAAATTCCGTAATTTTCTGTAATTATTACTCTCAACACATTTTGAACACAAAAACATGAATTTTTTTCACGTCATATTTTAGCTGAATTAAAATTTTACCATGTGGTTGTCTCACACTATTTGTCTCAAACAGCTGTCATATTTAACAGTTTCGTAGCCACCGGGTGGACTCCCCTAGCCTTATAGGCCTCCCAAAACAATTTCGGATAACCTTTCATGGCCCGTTGGCTTGCAAACCATGGCGGGCTTCCTTAGATACAAAACGTATGGCACTCCTAATATTTGTTCCTGGGCTATGACACTGTTTATAATTCACCGTTATTGTATCTTTGACCCACTGAGATCCGCCCAACTGCTCACCCAGTGGAGAAATAGCCCGTTTTTTCACCCTAATGCAGGAAAGGATCACCCAAGTAGAAAATCTTTCGACACATCATATTTTTGGGGAAATTGATTCAAAAAAACTTTATTATAATGAAACTGATCAGTGAAGCGTGATGGTAACTTTATAAAAATTATGAAAAACTATTTCTAAAAGTTGAACAACAAGATTTGACTTGGACCAACATTTAACTTGGTTAGGTTACTTAGACTAAAAAGCGAATCTCGGAATCTTAAAACTATAAGTAGTAGCAAATCAAGTAATACATTTAAGAACTTGAATTTCCCAGCCTTCCTCAACTGGTTGGATTTTTGTTTTGAGTTTCCACCCTCAAACACACTTTTCTATCATTGCTCGAATCAAAACCCTTTAAACTTTTAAAGGGTTTTCAGGGAATTCTGTCCATCTTAAGTCATTTAATGTTTATGAATCGAAAGCAATTTGGTTGGATGGAATTTGCGAATTCCTTGCCTTGCATAATGGTCTGTGATTATGCCCGCTGACGTCACTTTATATCCAATCAGATTTAAATACAGAGTTCGATCCTCTCGCTTACTACATTATATAATGCTTACATTTAAAGTCAAATAGTATCAAAATGTTGCTTAAAACATAAACATCCAAAAGTCCTGTTGACGTCAAACAGGCGTTAAAAGTTGTTTATTTATCTATCAATTTTCCTGTTAACTGTCAAAACATTTGAAAATAATTCTCTTGTGTTCTGCTATCACCTGAGAAACACCTAATAAGCCCACGCTAATCGTTATCCGTTTTTTTTTGCTTTTTTCCCAGCTTTATCAGCAATTTTTGTGAAAGAGAAAACAGTAAAATAGAAATTATATTTTTCCGATTTTTCGGCAACAGACCACAAAATTTAGCCATTTTTTGATCCCTAAGAAAACTTTTCCCGATTTTTTCCTCGACTTAAGTTGTCTCCGAATTATTTTTTCTCTAACCAAAAATTTCCAAAGGCTATTCTTTACAGCGATCTTTCTTATCCAATTTTTGACGTATGAACCTAATTTTATTTATGTTTCTCCTGCCTTACGATTTCACCCTGTTAGCGAGGGTTTACTTAAAAATCATAGGTATACGACGAATAGTGGTCGGCCAAATAAATCGTTGGTTACTGAACCAAGCTATTGAATTTAAAAATTTCACTTTAAACCAATAATTTGCCCTTTCCTTAAGCAAGAAATAGTAATTTTTGAAGTTTTGAAAGCTCGATATAAAGTTATAGCTCTTAAGTAAGCCTGATGAGAGATGAGAGGTATGACTCCATGTCCAACCTTGACCAGAAATGGGTGGTTGTAGAACTTAACTATTGTTATTATTATACAAAGGTATCTTATATTCAGTTCGGGGAAAGTATGGCTAATTTTTAAATTTAGTCGAGGAAAGGTGACTAATTTCAGTGTATCAAACTTCAAAAGCCAAAAGCCTGTAATTTCTTTTCTATGAAAAACTGTTTAAGAAAAAACATAAAGCTAAATGTTAAAATTGTCGAGGGTTAAATATCTAAATTTCTTTATAAAAAGAGGCATGTTTTCACTGTTTTTGTTCTTGGCCATTGGATCTGTTGTTTTTAAGGCTTCAAACACCGAAAAAGTTAAGTACGTTTTTAGGGTTAAATAGCTAAGAAAACCCTTTTTCACTATTTTTTTTTCATGGAAGCGACCTAGTGCGACCTTTTTGCTCTTGATGGGTCATTCAGTATGTTACCTTTCGTTACGCCAGATGGTTGACTTTCATCGACCGCTTCCTTTTAACTCTCAACTAGATTTGACACCACAAAAGAGTTTTCGGGTGCATGGCATAAAATTTATTATATGAGAAAAAATGGTTTCATTTTAGTGTGAGCACCGCATGAAGAAGAAACTATCCATGCTTTTGGACGCCGACAAATTCGACGCCAACAAATTCTGTGGAAAAATAACACAAACACTGGAAATGGTTGGACAATACACAAAACAATACAGAAAGTGTGAAGAAGGGAAACCTTGTCCATTCCATTGCAGAACTTGCAAGGTAAGTGTAAAGTTTTGACCAATCACATTACAAGAAATTGTGAGATTACGCAACCCTTTTACCGAATGAACCAATCAGAAAAACAAGAAATAAACACAAAATAATACAGAAAGTGTGAAGAAAGAAAACCTCGTCCATTCCTTTGTAGAACTTACAAGGTAAGTGTAAAGTTTTGACCAATCACATTACAAGAAATTGTGAGTTGACGTAACTATATACCGAGCGAACCGATAAAAAAACAGGAAATAATAAAACAAAACAATACAGAAAATGTTAGAAGAAGAATTTAGCAAATCTTCTAAACAAGCAACTAAGTACCAATTAGACAGCAGCAAATTTAAACAAGACAAAAAGGTAAATCTTTGCGCAAAGTCAACCAATCAAATACCTGAGGATTTAGAAGCTAGAGTTAGGGTTATACCAGATAGAAAAAATTTTCTCAGCGCATGTGTTTGTCTTAAAGACACCTTTTTTATGATCCTACCTATCTAGGGTACAGAATACGATGCAACTGTTTGCCAAATAAATGTAGCTAATCAAATAACAGAAAACAGATTATTGCAGTATTGGATATTAGTACGTTATTTGATAGCCGGATGAGTCAATCAAAAAAAATATTATGACGTAATTGGTTGCCAAAATGAGCCAATCACAAAAGAAAAATTACAAAAACATTCCCCCACATGGTTATTATCTGAGGTACGGAATATGATGTAATTGTTTGCCAAATGAGCCAATCAAATGAAAACTCTTATACTTTCTTCCATAGACCGGGATGACGTATGTGACGTATGCCATCAAAGTGTTGAACATGACGTCGGAACAAGCCAAAGAAAAAGTGGAATCATTTTGCAAAGTGATGTCTCCGGCCCTTATCGATGAAAAACTGGTAGGTTTTATCTTTCATATACAATTTATCTGAGATATCTTACGGAAATTATAAATAAGTTTTACAGGCGGTCTCAAGCAAGCGCGTAAAAATCATTTTGCAAAGTGATGTCTCCAGCATTTATCAATGAAAAACTGGTAAGAAGAGACTTTTCTATACAATTGCCTGAGAGATCTAGACTAGCGTTATTCACAAAAATATTCATAAAGCAATAAACTTCGACAGATACTTTTGTGTGCTAATTTGACCGAATGTTTGGGCGCACTGTTTGCTTGTATACAATGAAGCATTCTTCGTATAGTACAAACAGAATTATTGAAAAAAGCTGTTTTCTTAGAGACAGCTAATTTCTTAAAAATATTCCCGGAACTTATATCCAGCACGCGTTCAATGTTGTTGTTTATCCAGTAGACATCCATAGAATCTTCATGTAGAAATTGGTATCTTAAAATACCAGGACTTCAACGAGAACCTGGTAAGGTTCTTTTTCCTACACAATTTGTCAGGTGAGATCTAGACCACTTTAAACGATCAGTTACGCAAATTATGAGTTCTACAAGCGATCTCAAGCAAAGCATTTACAAGACAATCTTAGTACACATTACATCGCCATCTGGATAAGGCTATCGCCATACCTCACTGACATACTGCTGATTGGTAGTGTAAAGGTTTCGATCACGAGCATGCACCGTAACGCTTCGTGTTCGAATACCGACCACTGTTTTAGGGAAGCGTGGTGATAGTCAAAACAGACCATTGACATTCACAAGAGTTCATAAAAGATTAATTTTGTGCACCATTTTACCCATCAATTGTAACTTAAGTTTTATAAAATACTTTAGAAAGCAATCGTCTGTATACGTTTGCTTATATACGATGAAGCATTATCGTATCAAAGTTATTGGATAAAACGTTTTATCGTTTATTATCGTTTAAATACCCCTAATCTTTATATGAGATAAAACTAAAGAAAATATAACGGCACCTTAACCAGTTGTCAACCACACTCAATCTTCATGTTGTAATCCGATTGAAATTTACTTTCTTTTGCCTTCTTTATAAGTTGTCTATCAAGACCATTTTGTGGATTTTAAGGTGCAATTTGTATTTCCAAAGGTGCCATTTACTAGTATAGCATTCCAGAGAAAGTGGGTAGACAAGCAGGCCAAAACAAAACTTGAGCCGATGATCGATCCTAAATGATTAAAACAATTAATTATCAAGATTTGTGGGGAACATAAACTTGCCAAAAAACTGAGCAATCTTTATGTTGTAATAATCCAAACAAACCTTGCTTGGATCATCTTCAGAACCATTTTGTGGATTTAAGGTGTCAATGTTCTTCAGGTATCATATATGGCACTTCCAGACCGAAAACAAAAACTTCAGCCAATATTCCTAAATAATAAAAACATTACTTTATCAAGGTTTGTAGGGAACTTAAATTTTGTCAAAAGCTGTACAAAACATTTACAGAGCATTTTCGGCCATTTTCTCTAACTTTAGTGAAAACATTTCCTACCTATATTGCATCTACACTCTATATAGACAGAACCGAAAATCCTGCCCTAGTATCAGAGAGGGTTAGAGTACTCGTCCATATGGCACTATAATGGGTCGGTGTTTTAAAGTCCTGGAAATTCAATAAAAAAATGAGTCGTTGTCCATATTGTCAAATTCAATTTCGTAGTGCAAGACAACAGTGGACCATATGGAAGAAATCGTTCAACAAATCCTCAAAGAGATGACACCAGGAAACATTTGTGTTGAAATGAAATTTTGCAATGGAACGGTCCAGAGCATGAGAGAAAAAATGAAAGTCATCTTCAACAAAGGTATTGGTTTGGAAATAAAAGTGGAGTGAGTACAAATCAAAAAAATAATAGGATCAAAAAATGCCATTCTAGCCTTTAATTCAAGAGAGAAATCCAATCGTATATTAGAGAAACACGGGTGTAAACTTTAAGATGTCCAGGCGGAGTAACTTAGTGCGCCCGAGGGTCAAATTGCTGTCTGGGCGGGGTTAAAATATGAGGGAAAAATTATAGCATCCACCGCCTATGCATAGTTCGGAAGGGGGTCTATCCCCCCTTCTTAAATGATCCCCCCTTCCTTAAAAATTTCGATCCCCAGAGTATCCATGTTTTTTTAATTTTTTGAAACTAACATTCGAAAACATTAAAAACATTCGAAAATATCAAAACATTTGAAAACATTCAAAACACTCTTAAATAAAGATAAAAAGACAATTTCCAACAACACTCGACCAACGCCATCATCATGTTACTACTTCTATGTTAGAAGTTAGAGGATGGA